>JAZGTI010002836.1:0-34103 GCA_036877585.1 Botia kubotai
AATATAATATAATATATAATATAATATAATATAATATAATATAATATAATATAATATAATATAATATAATATAATATAATATAATATAATATAATTATATAATCATTGTGAAACAAGAAATTTCTGGCCAGGAAATTGATCAAAAAAAATTTTACTTGCTCTGAGTCACTTACACACTCAAGGTGATTGTAAGCTAATTGTTGATGGTGTAACTCTTCATTGACAACATTCAGGAGTTGAATGTCTGTGGTTTCTTAATCTAATCGTGGTGAGTTAATTTCACGAGGAAGTTAAATTGCTTCATGTCTGACAAACCTGGTAAACTTCAGTGTAGATTTATGAAAGCAGACTTAACTGCTGTTTTTTTTCCCTGAACATTAGCATATCTCTCTCTCTCTCTCTCTCTCTCTCTCTCTCGCTTGCTCGCCTCGGGCTGTTTGACAGATTGATGTGTAGAGATGTAAATTTATTGAAACGCATTCCACACTGTTTCCAAATCCAATTTTGCCGTCTCTCTGCTCGTTTCACAGCCATCCACAAAACCCACCTCACATTTCCTTTATGACGAACAATGTTCACTTATAATAAAACACTGTTTTCTCTCTGAATTCATGACGGGTCTCTGACACGCTCGGTCTCAGCAGACGTTGTTTCCCAGCAAGAACCTTCACAAATGGGTGAAATATATAGCTGTAAATATAGATATAAACATTTCAATGTGATCACATATTTGTGTTGTAAACACTTTCCATGTTTATCCGTGTCACTTTCTTTGTTTTAGAAAAGTGTAACTTTCCATGAATATAATATCAAACAGATTCCTGAAACCTTTAATAAATCTTTAAATAAATCAGCTGTTTTTCTGTTTCAACACACGTAAAGAAGTTCAACTTTCACAACGTTGAGATTTAAAGCTGCGATCTGTAACTTCTGCCTCTCTATCGCCACCTCTGTTTAAAACATAAAATTGCAGCTTACTTTCCTGTTCATTAAGTCAAATGAAGCCAATCTGACATTTCCCAGGAAGTGGAACTCGACAGCTCAGATTATAAATCATTATTATAAACGTATGGTTGTGAATCTGTGCGAGGTGACTGACCACTGATCAGTCATGTCAATCACTGATATTTGTTTGTTGATTTTAGCTTTACCTCCAGGAGGTTGAAAATTATGCAAATCTTAATTTTCTCTTTTAACAAGGTTTGCAAACTCAAGTATGTTAATAGAATAATAAAAATCATAATAAAATTACCACTATAATTTTGAAAGGACAAAATTGGTTTTAAAATAAATCATATGATTATATCTGTAAGGTCACACACACACACACACACACATCTTCATTAAAACTCTCTTGTCTCTTGTTTTTTACCTTCATCTGCCATCATTCTGGACTGAGTGACCTCCCACATAGCTGCGATGCGGAGAGGGGTCTGTATCTTGGCAACACACCTAGCAACCACTTCTCGTAACCATGGATTATAACCTGTTGCCAAGGGAGACCGAGATGGGGAATTGATTTTCAAGAATGAAATTTGCACACTGAAGAGAAAAGAAAAGAAGAAAGAGAGGAGGTGAAAAGAGAAGACAAAAAAAGAGGAGAGGAGGAAAAGAGGAGAGAAGAGAAGAGAGGAGGCGAAGAGAAGAGGATGAGTAAAGGAGAGGAGAGAAGAGAGGAGAGGAGGTGAAGAGAAGAGGATGAGTAGAGGAGAGGAGAGAAGAGAGGAGAGGAGGCGATGAGGAGAGGAGAGAAGAGGAGAGAAGAGAGGAGAGGAGAGGAAGCGAAGAGAAGAGAAGAGGATGAGTAGAGGAGAGGAGAGGAGAGGAGAGAAGAGAGGAGAGGAGGCGATGAGGAGAGGAGAGGAGAGGAGAGGAGAGAAGAGGAGAGAAGAGAGGAGGTGAAATAAGAAGACAAGAAGAGAGGAGAGGAGAGGAGAGGAAGAAAAAAGAAAAGAGGAGAGGAGGCAGGATGAGAATCATGTTAGATTTTGTCTTGGTCACATTGTAAAGTGGCACAAACATCATTTATAAAAGGAAAAAATAAAGTCCCATAATAATAGTCCTGGCCTACTGGTTGAACAGTTTTGAATACCGACAACATTTGTGTCCTCACAATACAACAGTAGTGTGTTACACACCCTACACATCTTGTGATCGTCACACTAGTAGAGTAAATAACCTGTTCATTATCCGGCTGCTGTTTTTCCATCATCCTCTGAGCTACAATACAACACAAACAGGTCAGTGGATGTGAGAGTCTCTGTCAGTCTGATAATAACCTGCCAGACCGCCACATCACTAACACCCCTCACGTGACCTCAGAAAGAAAGAGCCACCGGACTGTAGCTGAGGAATAATGTACTTACAAATAGAGTGAAATATGTTGAAAACCGACTCAGAAGTCTGAGCACTTTTTTTACACACCACAAGCGAGTCCACAAAATAAACCATGATGTTACTACAGTAAAAGTGTAGTAAACATGGCGCACTGAATCTCATTTATATAACCTCAGTTTTACTACGAATACCATGATAAAAACATGCTTATTTTTGCTTACCATGGTTTAACTAAAGGAACCTTGTTTTTATGTTTTTTTTTATGGTTAATGGTTCATTTTTACTGTATCTGAATCGCGACTGTTGTGATAAATTCAGTTTAGTTGTGCAGGGGTAAGAATTTGTACCCCTTTATTTTGAGTTTAGGGGGCGTTGTTCATCTTCGTTGCGTTTCTGCGTCAAGCCCCCGTTCATTTCCGACCCTGTTCTGAAGGAATAACAATAGATATTAATAATAGAGATTTTAGGTTTGCGTGATAATGAAGTAAATAATCTAACCGTGGTTATGACGGGCTGCTGTTCTCCAGAGTTTTGAAAGTGTTACAATTGTCAGGACTTGCAAAATTAACCCGAGATGAGGAGCGCAGATGTATGACCACTGATAATATTAAATATTACAGAGACAAAGAAAATAATCTACGCAAAAAAATGACATCTGATATTACTTCCAGTGTATTTGGAGCTTAAAACGATGTTTATCAAATGTTATACAACAGCGCCGCCATGTGGACGGTAATGGAACACACAACGAGCAGACCGTGTGTGTTCTATTAATGTGTTTATTTTTTTTAACTAAGAGCACAACACGTATTTATTTCTGCTGTCTCGCTGTTCTTTATTTTATTGTGTCGAAGTAGTTCATTGTTTATTTGACGTTTATGTATTGTTCGAGTATTTTAAGCGTTGTGTAGTTTAGCTGTATGTCCACACGGTGGCAGTAGAATCCAACCAATGCATCTCAACTCTCTGTATGGCAATTTTCTCTGTTGGATATTAAGAAGTTTTTAAACGGAGGTAATATATTGTGTTAATTGTTTGTGTGTCAATTTTAACAGACACTCAGTATAAGTCTCGTCTCGTCAAATAATGAGGAAATTCATCAGTTATCATCGCCGGATGAGGAAATTACGTGACTTATAAAAGAGACGTAAACAAAAATACAAAGCTGAAATATTCAGCTACGCAAATTATGACCACTGATAATATTAAATATTACAGAGACAAAGAAAAAAATGTGTAAGCAAAAAATGATATTACTTCCAATTCATTTTATTGAGCTTAAAACGATGTTTATTAAAAGTGTTTCTTGATGTGGTCGTAAATAGAAATGCATGCGTATATTTATATGTATTTATAATAACAACAATAATAATAATCGCCTTTGTATTAACTTTTTGAAACACAAGTGTATTCGTTTTATGTATTTATGCAAAAGACTTTCAGTCGCTTTGTGTGCACGGTGACTGAGATATGTGCTCTTTATAAGAGGGGTTACATGTTGATGCGCTTGGTAAAAGTAATTACCGTTAACAAGTAAAAAATTACTAGGTAACACAGATGATGCCGTAGCGTTTTTATGCAAATGCAAATGTGTGTTTACTTATTAAGATATGAGTGTTTAATATTCAGTTGAACAGGTCTTACAGAAGTTCACGCGAGTTGAAACAGCAGCCGCATATAAACGCGCTCATTTGAATAATTTGTGTTAATTGAGCTCTTATGTGGAGAGGATCCCTGGCAGCTTCAGCGGCCATTAACTGGCGCAACATCTATTCATACACGACAGACATGAAACACTGTTCAATCATGTGTTTTATGTCTGTCTACATTGTGTGTATGCAGGTGTGTGTGTTCTTGTTTATGTACATTAGGGGGATCAGATGTCCACACAAGGATGGTAAAAGTCAAACACAATGTCTTCATAAACCAAATGGCTTTAAAACACACTAAATGGTGTTTATTAAAGTGACAAAAGTTTGGTGTGAGGGTTAGGTTTAGGGGTGGGGTTAGAAGAGGTAGAAAATTTGATTGGCTCAGAAAAAAAAATCATTGTCTGTGTAGAGTCCCAGTGTGTGTGTGTATGTGTGTGTGTATGTATGTGTGTGTGTATATGTGTGTGAGTGTATATGTGTGTGTATGTGTGTATGTATGTGTGTGTGTATGTATGTGTGTGGGTGTATATGTGTGTGTATGTGTGTGTGTGTATATGTGTGTGTGTGTGTGTGTATGTGTGTGTGTATGTGTGTGTGTGTGTGTGTGTGTGTGTGTGTGTGTGTGTAGGGGTTGTGTAGTGTGTGTTGGTGGGCTGTGATTGTTGGAGAGAATGATTGATAAATGATCACAGAACTGTACCACCACTTTACTGTGTGTGTGTGTGTGTGTGTTTCTCGCTCATTCCTCACACGCTCTCGTTCTCTGTCATACCGCCGGCTACACGTCTCATCTAATCGTCTCTTCTCGCCCTTTCGGCTGCGACAGATGAACGTGCCGAGAGAGTTTAAACATCTCGTCTGTACCTTCTGTAAGTTGCTGTGATTCTTTCTGATGTTCAACAACCACGTTCACCTCCCTCCCTGACGACATATTAACTATATTACCCTGACAACAGTATTCAAAACAGTTCTCATACTGTACCTCACCTACAGGCATGTATATATGGAGCTCTGACACAATATTAATACAGTTCTTTAACCAGTTCTGCATCAGATTCAGTGTCATTGTTTGAGTCGCTATTGATGGAGTTTATGTCAAAAAACAGATGCAGATGTGATATCCCAGTTAACAGAGAATGTTCTCAGAACATTGGCTAACGTTCTCCCAAAGCTGTCTTGCTCGCGATGACAACAGAACTTTTTTAAAAAACATTCTTCAATTGTTAGAGAAACGTTTTAACAACATTAAACAAAAGAATGAAACGCTTGAATAACGTTCTTATAATAAAAATAACAATAATACAACGTCTAAAAAACTCCATGTTTTGAACATTGATAGAACGTTCAAAATAACATTTTTAATGTTTAGTAACTTAATGGAAACGTTAGGAAAACATTTTTAGAACCTAATATTGTTGTTTAGAGAATGGTCGTACGTTTAATGAAGGTAGATGTAATAGAGGCAGTGGTGGAGTATTAAAGGCGGAGCTCCATCATTATGGCTTGTCCCCAGTTTTACTCTGTTGTGTTGGAGGTTCCAGCATATCTTTTGTGCTCAGACGATCTTCAGCATCACTTTCTCTCTGTGTTCTTCTCATTCATTATCTTTATCTTGCTTCATTCAGAGCTGCTCAGGTCTAATCACTCGCACCCTGACTTCTATCAGAGCGGCTGAATGCAGAGTAATTAAACTGGAGAACAGAGAGAGAGAGAGAGCGCGCCAGTCATCCGTGACAGACAGACAGAACAAAGAGCTGAAGTATAAGTCGGGGAGAGAAAGAAAGGGAGAGAGAGAGGGAGGAAAGGAAAGGAAAGAGAGAGAGAGGGAAGGAAGGAAGGAAAGAGAGAGAGGGAGGAAAGGAAAGAGAGAGAGAGAGAGAGAGAGAGAGCTGTCCCTGCATGACAACAAGGCATCGTTTTATGAGCTCAGATTGTATTAAAATATTTTCCAGAACATGTCGAACATTCAAAAGTATGTGCAATAGTGTTCCTGTAGCTTAACAGGTAGAGCACTGCGTGAGCAGCGCAAAGGGCTGTGGGTTCGATTCTCAGTGAACACACATACTAATCAAATGTATAGCTTGAATGTACTGTAAGTCGCTTTGGATAAAAGTGTCTGACAAACGCATACGTGTAAAATGCATCGACAGGAATCTGGTTCCTTCTATTAGATAAAAAACTACTAACCACTAGCTGCTCAAATTTTATACTGAAAATTGTCACTAAACTCTTTAATCAAGCATAAGCTTTACATATAGCATAAGTGTTTGGTAACAGCACCACCTGCTGTTTAAAAGATGTTCTTTCAGATTAAATATGCTCGTAACCTTTAAAGTCTGGCATAAAGGGCATACAGCACTTTATGTTTAAATAATACTGCATACATAATACACACTACATAGTGCACACCTCTGCAGGTAGCTGTGATGCTAAACACTGGCAGACAGGTCACATGATTCTTATGTGGGTTCTGCAGGAATGCTGGATCTGAAACTCAGCGAGTTGAGGTTCTGACCCGTCTCCTTGTGTTGGTTCGACTCAGATCAATCACGAGGCAGCTCAATACACCGTCGTTTCCTCACGCAAATCCAGAATTTTCATGTTCACATCAGTCAGTTATTTGTTGAAGCTGAACGTGCTGTAACTGTGGCGCGGTGAACAGAGAGGAACTCGGAGAGAGACGACCGTGTGTGCTCTTGTTTTCAGAGCAGAGCAGTGGGAGGAACCGTCTGCTGTGAAGATGACACTCAAACATCTAACACAACACATGGCCCTGTAATCTTCTCTTCTCTTCCTCCTCTTTCCCGGCGCAGTGACGTCTCTCAGCACTCCTCTGCTGTTGTGCTGAATCTTCACAATAGGGGCTTGTTTAGGAAGCACTTTGGAGGGATCTGCAGCCTTGACAGGGTGCCATTACCAGACCGCAAAATTACCCAGCTAACCATTTTTGGTTGTAATAATGTTTCCCCAACGTTTCCAATAAGTAACTAAAATGTTCAAATCTTATCGCGCAAGTTTTAGGAACCTTCAAAACGTCCAGATTTTGTATATGTTGTATCAACATTGTTTTTTGGTTATTAGAACGCTATTCAAATATTTTGTAATTGTGTAATGTTTTGAAAATGTTCTACTAATAATGTTTTTAACATATAAGATATATAACATTGAAAACGTTCTACTAACATTACAGCAAAAATGCTTTTTGATAAAGTAGAGAGAGCTTTTAGAGAACGTTAGCCAATGTTCTGAGAACGTTCACTGTTAGCTGGGTAGACGCACATCCACCCTGCCGCACTGACTCATGGTCCACTGAAGCATTCATTAAAGAACTGACCAGCATCACTTCTGAAACCTTTGTGCCCAAAGCTGAGCTGCAGATGAGTTTTGAATTATAGCTTGTACGCTACATCAGGACAGCCTGTCAATATCAAACAGAACAGCATTTCAAGGGCTCCACTTTGTTTTGGTTCACCTCTGATTACCATCATAATCTAGAAAACGTTCCCTGCAGCCCCCACACACACACACGCGCGTCTTTGTGCTTGACGTTGTGATTGCCTTGCATTTAAGACACTCTGTGTGACTTTTCCCTCACAAAAACGCTTCTCCAATACCGATCACAGCCGAACGCGGCTCATTTCAAACGCTGAAAGGTGTTTTTGACTCCATCAGCAGAATGCTCTGCCAGCCGTGACTAAAACCGTTCAATAATGCTTGCAGGGAGGGGAGAGAATATTCACAACAAACTCACTGCCTCTCAGCACACTGGAGCTGCTTTTAAGACCATTTAGAGGTCTTTTGGGTACTGAAAGTAAATCTGTATTTAAATTTGATTTGTAAAGAAAATTCACCTTCGAAAAACCCATTACTGATATTTAAAGGTCGTGTAGGCGAATTCGGAGAGGCTAGCAATAGCCAGCTAGCTTTGAAAGCACAAGATTCCGCCCTTTGTTCTAAACGATCTTCAAAGCCACGCCCACTTCAACAGTGAATGGAGGTATGCAGATACATTGTTTGACAGGCAAGCTAGACATCCTATCATTGCATTTGGACCACATGCAATAATTGGACGAACATTTTATGGTCCTGCGCCGAAGATATATAAATATATAAACCACTTTACTTAGTGATTGCTATCAGGATGTAATGAAGCTTTAAAACAGAATAACAAAAGAGGTTTCTGGAATAAATCGCATACTCTGCGTTAAAGGGAACCTCTAACGCAGGCTGCATCTAACGCAGGCCGCCTCTCTTGTACAAATGCGTTGCTTGTGAAAGCTGCGGCGTTGCGTTTGAAAAGCAGGTGCAGAATACAGGAAAGTGTGTGTTTACAGAAGCTAAACGGGCAGTAAATGCCTCATTCGAAGCTCATTGACCTCAATACTGATCTGCATGCCTCTTCTGATGGTTGCCAGATCCTCAGTCTGAGGGGAATTTGATCACTGATCCAAATTAAAATCAGGAGTAAATTGGAGCAGCTGATACCCAGAGAGCCGCTGAGAGATGTTGAAGATGCTGAAGGACACGTCCTTACACCACATCATTTCTGCCCTTATAAACACACACACTTCTGCTGTTAAAAACAAGCACAATATCACGTACACATCTGAGTCAATGTGTGTCGTTTCTGTGACACGTGTATTCACGCTAAAAATGATGCAGCATTGAGCGACATTTATGAAAGCTGTGATCTGTAACTTTGTTCAAAACGTTCCCAACGGTAAATTTATAATAATGATTTATAATACGAGCTGTCAGACTGATTTCAGAGGAAACGTAAGTTTGGCTTTAACATACAGAAGGAAAAGTATGTAAAGTGACCTGCAATTTCATGTTTCAAACAGAGATGGCGACAAAGAGACAACCGTTACCGATTGCAGCTTTAAATAAAATGAAACCGGTTTCCTGAACACACTGTTCTAATCTGATTGACTGACGTATAATTTAATAATAGCAATCTGAATGTTGTTCGCATATAAAAACCAAAACATTTCGTCAATGTTTGGAAAGCGCTTCAAAACCAACAGTTACAGTGTTAAGCGAAAATAAAGTTTCAAGCTGAGCTTAAAAAGAACTTAAGATGGAAGAGGAGAAAGTATTTTTACACAAATCATGTGACAACATTAATTAAAAGTTTGTCGATGCACACTGCATACTGTTTTACATACTTTTTTAAGTAGGCAGTATATAGGCTAGTGCATACTGCACAGTATGCAGTAAGCAGAGGATCGTCTGTTGGATTTTGATAATTGCAGACACAAAATTGCCACTTCATTTTTCCCCTGATTTTAATTATTGAGCTCTTCAGCACTGACAGCTAGACGTAACAAGAAATAACACACACACACACACACACACACGGTAAGCAGCAGAACACTGGCAGGCAATTACACTCCTGCAATTACAGCTCTTTTGTAAAGCAGGGAATTATGGGGGATTTTCTCTTCATTGCAATTAAAAAACAGGACAAACCTGCTTCATTCCTTCACAGACACACAACCTGGATTTTGTGTCACACGTTCAGGGATCACTAAAGCTTTGCCACATCAAGTTTAATGTAAAACGGTTTGTCACGTGTTCACAAAGATATGCAGGAAGAATATCCGTGAATTTGTGTTTTTAATTCTGACCTGCAGATTAAGAATATACAGCAACTCTTACAGAAACAAAACTCTTAAATATTTGAAGCTGGAATCGTCACAAACTTTTCAGTGTCACGCTTTTGTGTGTTTACTCTCATTAAAGCGTAATGATCCATGAACATCTGAGACAGATTATAGATCAACCAACACCTGGACCAAACCTGCAACATCTGCAGCGCACTAATGCAGAAGTTGGGACATTCTCTTGCCACAGTTACTCTCTCTCTCCACGTCTGAGCCTCTCATTCAGTGATGATGCCGTTCAAGAAAACAGTGATTTTAAAGAACGCTAGTTTACCGTCTACACAAGCTGTCATTGAACCAACCGCTGTGAATTAATAATCCGATTTTCTAAATATTCGTGCTGAACAGCCATCCAGTGTACATTTAATAATAGTTGCAGACAGGTGTGAAATATATTTTCCACTGATCATGACACTTATTCAACAAATGCTGATCAAAGGATGACGTGAACGAGTTTTACCACCTCACATGCAATGCAGTCCAGCGCATGTTCTGCATTTTAAAAATATGATTCTGACTGCCGGTCTGCAGTCAGAACCAGCTGCATTCAGAACCGGCCTGACTTCAGAACCAGATGTGAGCTGCACTTAAAAGCGGTCTTTACTCAGAACCTGCTGCAGGATGGGGAATCGTGCTTTGCAAATAGCATGCAGCAATGTTTGGGTGTGTTTGTGCCACTGCCTTATTTGCATAATTCCTTTAGTGTTTCTGGAAACTAAAACAGAGAGAATGTGCAAATAACTGGTTCTATCTACTGGAACAATCCACCCTGTGAAACGACCCTCTTATTGTTAGCAGGACGTTTGAATAAACAGATTCTCTGATGTTCATTGTCAATATTGTGTGTCATTATCTGTCAATTCAAACAAAACTGTTAAAAAGCAACTGATTTTAATTAAAAAAGAATTTAATTACTCCTGCAGTAAATGAAGGCGAATCTCACACACACACACACACACTCACACACACACACACACTTGACATTTCTCTCACAGCATGCTGTGTTAGACGACCCAGCATCTCAGTGAGCATGACGAAGTGGGTAGTGACCCGGTACGAATGGGCACTGCAGGGAGTACATACTCCTCTCTCTCTCTATCTCGCTCTCTCTCTCTCTCTCTCTCTCTCTCTCTCTCTCTCGCTCTCTCTCAGGAGTTCTTAGCCATCTGGATTCGTGCTGAATTGCTCGACTTTACACAAGATCTGGAATACAGTCGTTTCCCTGGAGCTGAAGTTCTGATAAAACACTTACATTCTCACTGATGAGATCACAACAACAGCCTTATAAAAGTTAGCCACGGTTTCCTTAGTGACGGGTGGATTTGCCATTTGTATGACCACAGTTTGACTATGAATACCAATGTTAAACTATGATTTCTGTAGCGTGGTTAACTTGTGTTTACCGTGGTTTAACTATAGTAACCATGTGTTTATGGTTTTCGTTTGTAGTGAAACCATGATTCATTTTCATAAGGGGAGTTTAACCTGATCAAGTTCAATTTGTTGTATACTCACTGAGATCATATAATGATCTGAATCAGTGACAGTCTGTCCACTACTATAGAAAAGTGTTTATTTTTATTGTTTTCATTTACTTGTTTTTAATTAGACGAGCATTGTTTAGCATCTTGAGTTAATAATGCACACGTCCAGTTTTTTAGACGTTGTATTAACATCATTGTTTCGTTTTGAGCGCAGGTGTGCGAGCGTTTTCTTTCTATTTCTACAGAAGCTGCACGTCACATTCTCGAGATGGATTGTGGGATTGTTGCGGGTTTCTGCTGCTGTGGTGGATCGTGCGGTAAGACTCTCTCACTCCAGAAATCACAGCGCTGCAGGTGTGACAGAGAATGTAAATAGAAAATCATTATTTGTAAATGATGAGCGTAGACTATGACATCACTCATGATTGACGGCTGAAGATGCTTCAATTGGTTCATTTGATTGGACGCTTTAATTTACGTTTGAATTATGTTGTGCTGTTTGTAGTTGCTCATTCAGGACAGGATGTACTCTGATAACATCGCATGTCATTTGTTCTGTAAATATTCATTAACAGAAAACCATTAATTAGTCATTTGCTTTTTCCACGAACCGCTAATAGTTTTTAATTTAATTGATCAGAATCTTGTAATGAATTTTATTCGAGTCGGTCTGAAGCAGGGCAAGCAGCTGCCATTATCAGCTAATGAAAATAATGAGAAGTGCGCTGAAGAGCTTCTTCAGTTAAACTCTTTCTGTTGACATACTCGACTCGTAAAATGAAAAACAACATTTCATCTTGATGCAGTGAACAGTCTAAAATCTTCTTTTGAATATCAGATATACCAAAACAGAATCAATAGTTTGTATTGTTTGGTTTGTGAACCTAGGAGGCAGGTGATTTTTTCCGAATCGTTTTTTGTTATGCTGTTTGAAAGACTCTTCACATCCTGACGGCAATCGCTTTGTGCTCTGAATGTATATATATATATTTATTTATATTTATATTGTATTTATATCTTCTGTGGACGGTGTAGGACCATAAAATGTTTGCATTCAAGAAAATAAAAATCATTGCGTTCAGCCCAAATGATCGTATTTAAATGCAGGAGCCTCCGACATCATACGAGGTCACACTGATCAGTGACAGTAAAACCAGCTGTAAACAAGTTTAACAGTTTAACCTGATTCTTGTTCCACTGCTTTATCTATTTTCTGTTATCTTTCATTTGTTCTCTGCATTTAACCCGTCCAGTTAATGCCCACATATTGGATTAGTAAGTCGTGAACACACACACACACACAGAGCGGTGGGCAGCACTGCGGCACATGGGGAGCAGTTGGGGATAAGGTGGCTTGCTGAAGGGCACCTCAGTTGTTTCCTGCCAGCACTGGGAATCGAACTGGCAACTTCCTGGTTACAAGTCTGAGTCCCTAATCAGTAGAGCGCAACTGTCTCCTTGATTAAAGGTGTATTTTCTGTCTCTGGATGGTGTGTGTATCTGCATTGCAGTGCCGAGGGGTGCTGGAGACAGATCGGGGCTTTGAGGTGTAATTACACCCCTCTGGCCTCTGTTCTCCGTGTGTCTGCCCCGATCATCAGATGTGTCAGAGCTCCTGGTGCGGGGCTGCAGGGGTAGCTGTGGCTGCTGTTTGGGATGTTTGCTCAGGATGTATTTGCCCTGGAGATGCTGAAGAACACTGCTGGTGTTTTGTTCCCGATTCGAAAAAGAAACAGTTTAGGTCACATCATCATCAGCCCAAATCAAACATGATGTGAGATTCCTGCTTATCATGGACAGGTTAAACGTTTATACAGAAACACAGAGAGAGAGAATATTCCCAGTACTCCCAGTTAAATGCAAGCTAAAGAGTTCTGTGGCTTTTAGTTGCATGTCGATTAGATTTCAGCTCATCTATATGCTGGCAAACGTTCACAATATTACATTCACATTGAAATGTAAAACAATTAAAATGCAAATGCAATAAAATGTAATTGAATTTAAAACATTAAAAAGTTCTTTTGAGAGCGTTTCATCTTATGACTGTTCCCAGCTAACAGGCAACGCTCTCCCAACGTTGGCTAATGTTCTCTAAAGATTCTCTTAAAACACTTTTTGCAGTAGCGTTAGTAGAATGTATTTTTAACTATATATATATATACACACACACACACACACACACACAAAACATTACTCTTAAGTTCTTAGTAGAACATTTTTTTAACTTTACAGAACTTAAAAAATGTTTGAACAATGTTCTTGTAACCAAGCTATTAGGTAAATACAATGTATTTTTTTATTTTTACAACGTGTTTTGAATGTCTCTTAAACATTCAAAATAACATTTTTAACGTTTTTGTTAGGGAAATGTTCCTGCAACCTAAACGTGTTAGCTGTGTTTTCTTTCTGTCATCCACAGTGAATTTCAGTGTGAGCTGGTGCTGTTGATTTGATATGATTCGTTTGGTTGATTGATTTGTTAAGCTACTAAATCTAAGAAATCGGAGATGAATTAGCCTCAAATCATCGCGTCGTTCTGAAATACTTTCTCTACACTTCATCACATGATGATGCTATATATATATTACAGAAGAATTATCGCGTGATTCGTTTTCTGCTCTGACTCTTCTCTCGCCCGCCTGTCATGTAGTCATACTTTCCCATTTTATCTTTTAACACAAATAATATAATTTCTCTCTCTAGCTCTCTCACTCAGTCTGTCTCTCGCCGCAGGCAGCTGTGTATCTCCTTATGAATGATGAGGGTAATTTCACCCAAACGATCATTTACCCCCTTACACACACACACACACACACACACATCTAAGTGGAGGCATTCACCGCAGTGCCTCCTGCTGTGGGCAGTGTTGTGTTCAGTGAAGAGTTTATCATATTTAAAAACAAATTTACACCCAATCGAGAAACAAATTGTTGCAGTGAGATGAGATGAACATGAAATGATTGTTTATCAGTAATTGTGAGAAATGTGTGTGGTCTCTCGTCTGACTGCACGCTCATGACGCTTTTAACAATGTTCTGCTGTTCAAGAGCTTGATACTCTGCTCTGTTAACAAACGCATGACACGCAGTTTGTTTCTGGAACATTATGCAGAGCCTAGTAAAAATGGGGAGGGGCCAGAATCTTTCAGCTACGTACCGATTGGCTGTCAGGTTTAATCAGTGTGATTGACACACAGGTTTTGGTTTGATTTAGGCTTCTTTGTCATTTGAATTCATACGCTGTTATTTATTATCATTCGAGCGTTTCCAGAATATGTGATTCAGTGATTTTTGTTCCCATCAGAGGTGTCGCGTGCAGTGTAGTTTGATTAGGGCTGGTTTGATTTGAGTTCATTGTTTTAATATGATTGTAGTTTAGATAATAAGTGTTATATTAATACAGTATATCTCGTGCGACTGTAGTGTGTGTGTGTGAGTTTAGGGGGACACAGGATGTTTATATACTGTAGGACGTTGTGTCATTGAGAGAACTTTGAGAAAACTTTGAGTGAAACGTGGAGGGAGTGGCTTGTTTTTTCATTGGGAATTGATTGGCTATAGTGTCTGACCATTGGAGGGGAGTGGTTAAAAGTTCTAGCTCCGCCCAAGCCGTCAGACTGACATCATCAGAGAAGGTCTGTCATTCCAGAGGGGATGTACATTTTCAGATTTTGATTAAAGATGACACATGAATTTAAAAATAATAATGTGCAGCAAGAATCATTTATAATAAACACTGCACTATTCCATAATAAATAAGAATAGTATATTTTGACTTCATGGTGACCTTAATTATGTTTGGATATTTTGCTTGGAGAACAACACAAAAAATACATAATAAGCTCATTGTTTCCTTTAAAAAGTGTTATTAATCAAAGGAATTGAATTACTTTGGGGTGTTTTTCACCTCTTTCTCTGGGGAATCTTTAAATAAGTAAGAGTTTCTGTGTGTGTGTGTGTGTGTGCCACACTTTCTCCTCTGTCTGTGACAGTTCATTGGTTCAGCTTGAATGAACTGTCATCTCTCATTGGCTCAGCCTTCATTCTGTCCGACTCTCCTCCAGTGGGATTGGCCCGCAGAAGCTCTGCTGTCTCTGCTGATAGTGTGCTTAAGTGACAGAGAACACAGTGCTAAGCAGACTCCTGAAAAACTCACTGCACAACATCATGGCTGAATGACCCACACTGAGAGGAAATATCCAGAGAATTACATGAAGGGTTTGGCAAGCTCACTTTGTCGGCCTTAACACACAAAGAACGAGAAAAAAAGGCTTTTGCTAATTTGTGCTTATTCAAAAAAAAAAACGTCACGAATCTGTTTTTCCAGCAGTACTTTTTCGGAAGAAAATCAGAGCGGGGTTACAATGCAAAACTCACGCCAAGATGGGCTTTATGGGTGGTTGTCAGGGTGTTGCTAGGTGACTGCCTATTGGTCCGAGTAAAAAGAAAAACACACTCAAGTCTCATGAGTGTTAATACTGTAGCGTTTGTTCGAGTCACAAAGCAAGCGTTTTAGCTAGCATGCATACTAGACGGTGGGAATGTGCTTTACACTAAAAATCAAGTGAAAATACACAGACGTGTAAATATTAAATCACAGGCGCTTATTTAAACTGGATTAAGGGATGTTATATGAGGTGATACAGAAACAAAAGGAGAGATGTTGCCAAATAAGTCCTAATTAAATTCTTGCCCTTTATTCACAGCCCAGATGTCCGTTTACAGGAGACGCACTTTCCCAAGATTCATAATAAAGACCATTAGCATCACATTATGCAGATGGTAATAGCCCGGCTCATGCAGAGGGGCAGCGGCCGAGCTCAGCACACTTGAGCAGCTTGACTTTGGGCAAGGATGTTTTCAATTAGATTCCAGCTAATTTCATTCACACTTTCATTCGGCTGCTGAAAAAGCATCTTTCTGAGTCCCAGTGGTTCCGCGTTCAGTTTTAAAGGTTAGCAATGGCAACCTAGCTTTAAAAACACAAAATGCTGCCCTCCTCCAGCTCATGAACATGTGCATTGTTTGACAGGCAATTAGGGAATCCTGTCGTTGTAATCGGATCGAATGTAGTGATTGGATTGGAAAGGAAAGGACATTTTATGGTCCTGTGCGTTCCACAGAAAACATAAATGTACATAAATATAGTTAGACCACTTTAGTTTTATATATAAAAAATATATAAATACCTTTTTGTCATTTCAGTGCCAGTATAACACTCTTATTCCTCTGGGATCTGGCGCTACTGTGACTTTAAGAAGACTAGCCTCCCTCTCTCTCCCCCTCATTCTCTCTCTCTCTCTCTCACAGATCCCCTGCCTGCATTTACGAGACAGCACGGGTGCCAGCAGAGATACAGAGAGATCGCAGCCTCCAGAAACCCTGTCGAGCCCTGCCAGCACGTGGAAGAAGAGCAGACAGAGAGGAACACATTGAGGGACAGAGTGATGCTCCTCTGTGTGCACATCTGCACAGAGGAAAGAACAGAGAGGTCTGGAGGAGATGAGAGAACCACATCTGTGCTGGATCGTCCCTCAGAAGTGAGCGAGCTGATGGGAACATCTCTGAGGTATTGTCACTGAAAGTTACACCCAAGAAGAGGAAGTTAAGAAATAAACAGCTCATTCAGAGAGGAGATCAGCACAATTCAGCTTATTCAGGAATATTCAGAACTTTACAACAAGAGATTTGTAGGTGCTTGTGTGTCTGGTGATGTTCTCAGATCAGTTGATTCCTCTGTCTGTTGCTTCTTTATGCTGGTGAAGCACCACGGACATGACACTGAACTCTCTTCAGTGCCGCAGGACATTAACCACACATGAGATTAGAAGAGACAGCAGAACAGTGTTTAATTTGAGTGTTTAAAATGAAGAAATGTTTGAATGTCCGCTGGAGGCACTTTTGACAGTCCGTCTAGAGTCCATTTCAAGTGTTCAAACGTCCTGCTATGGAGCCTAGTGCCGATTGGGACCCCAGACTGCATGTTCCGGGTCAGGTCACGCACGCCCAGGGTGTGTCCACTTCACCGGCCCCGCCTCCAGTCAATCCCGGGCTCAAGCAGGGTCCCGCTGGGGGTTTTAAGAAAGTGTGTCGCATCGAGGAGGAAAGCGTGTGCCCGTTTCCTGGACTGCCGGCAGGTGTGCTGGAAATGAAGGTGAAAGAGGGCAGCAAAATTCGAAATCTCATGGGTTTCGCCATGGCGCGCATGCAGGACGAGGCCCAGGACGGCATTCAGACGGGACTGAGGCAGGTCGTGTTCACTGGGTCAGGACGGGCCGTCACCAAAACCATCACGTGCGCGGAGATCATGAAGAGGAAGATCAGAGGTCTTCATCAGATGACCAAACTGCAATACAAAAGCTTACAGGAAGTCTGGGAGAGTCAGGAAGGTGGCGATTCCGAGATGACCGTCCACCGAACTCTTCCGTCCATCAGCATCCTGCTCTCCAAAGATCCACTGGACCCTCAGGAACCGGGTTATCAGCCGCCTGAGAACACGCTGTGGGACGAGAGTGAGAGAGGAGAGCTTTCACATGTGGTGGAGAAAAGAGCCATCGACTCTTCCGGCTCCCTGACCGAGCCACAAGCTAAAAGACCCTGTCTCTGAGCATCATGGGTACTTAGAACATTCTGAGAACGTTCTGAGAACATTCTCTGAGCATTGGCTAATGTTCTCTAAAAGTTCTCGCAAAGTCAACGTTCTTGCAGTGATGTTAGTAGAATGTTTTTTTATGTTAGAAATCATAACGTTATTCTTAAGTTGTTAGTGGAACGTTTAAAAAAGTGACAGAATTTTAAAACGTTTGAATAATGTTCTTATAATCAAACAGTAATGTTAATACAACATCTAAAAAAGGCTTTTTGAACGTTCCTAGAATGTTTAAAACAACGTTTTTAACATTTTTAGTACTTGGTGTAAACATTACAGAAATGTTCCTACAACCTAAAATTACCCAGTGATGGCGATCAGTTCTCATCCAGAAGATCTGTGAGCCTCACAACAGATTCATTTCCATTGACTCCTGAGCTGAACTGTGACATCATAACAGTGAACAAAATCCTTTCATTTTTATGATGTCACGTTCTTAAATAAATAACTCACTCAATTCATAGTTTACACATATGATATTTATAAATCAAATCTGTTTCAGTCGCACAGAGACACAGAAAGAGCTTCAGAAGTTTGTGACTCAAGCGCTCTTGTGTTCACCTCGTGTTATTTCTTTGTTTTATCACAGCAAAATCAAATGCAAGCCATGACCGAGAGACAGAGTTACAGTTATCTGTGTGAAGCTCATGAAACTGTTAAAAAACATGCATTTCTTTACATCAAGAAAATAAAGCCTGTTTTTAGAACCCTTCAAATTTTTGCGCTGTGACATTTTCTTGGCAATTAAGCTTGTTTTCTGCTGTGTATTTATGACTGTAATATGGTAAAAATAATATGAATAATCATCATCTTAATAATCTTGGAAAAGGCCTGAAGGGGCTTCATTTTACAAAATGTATTTTCAAAGTCTCTTTTGCTTTCGGGCATGTTTTTGCGAGATTTATCCACTCGGAACTTCATGCTGTAAAATCATGAATATCTGTTTTCATGTCTTATTGTCCGCTGCACATTTACGTGCAAATAAACCATTTGCTGTTTGTCATTGTTAAGGGCAGAAAAGTCCCCGCAGGTAATGCGTTTGTTTCCAGTGCTGCAGCAGGTCCTGATAAATGTTTGTGTGTGAGGGGGTTTATTGAACAGACAGCTGATTTAATTACATTCATACAGATAAGCTTCTGCCTGCAAACTGAATGACAGTCTGTGTCATTCTGTTACTGTCATATAATGTGTGGGATAAAATCACCAGCTGCAGCTTATCGTAAACACATCATCTAGAGCCAAACTCTGTTTTGTTGCTTATGGTTGCGAAATGTTTGTTCTGATTACGAAAAAGCAATTTCCATTTTAACCAGTAAAAACATTGTTTGACGGGCATTTTTTTGACAGTAAGACTCATCAGGAGTTCTGCGGTCTGTCTGGACAGCTCAACATCAAAAACTCTATTTATGTTTTTCAAAGGAATAATTCTGTCACTATGGAATTGAGATTTGTGTTTAAAGTTGATAAAAATTATAAAAGCATTTCTGTTTGGTCCAGTACAGAAGAATTATAAATATTTATTCAGCGGATTCGCAGGTATACCCAGCTAACCATTTAAGGTTGCAAAAATGTTTTCCTTGTGTTTCCTTAAAGTAATAAAAATGTTCAAAATGGTATTTTGAATGTTCTAGAAATGTTCAAAATGTCCAGATTTTTTATGGTATATTGTAATAAATGTTAGTGCTCAGTTTTAAGACCATTATTCAAACATTTTTTAATTCTGTAACTTTTTAAAACGTTCCACTAACTACTTAAGAATATGGGATGGGATATATGATGTATAATGTTAAAATAACGTTCTACTAATGTTAATGCAAGACCGGTTTAGAGAAAAAAACAGTATCCAACATTCTGAGAATGTTTTCTGTTAGCTGGGTAGTTATTTAGGTTAAAGAGCTAAACATTCAAGATAGAATCTCTTTTCATGACCTCATCTGTTCCCCTGTGGATGCATCCTCACACACACTCAGTGTTTCTGACAGTCCCTTCATCAAAATCACGATCTGTTGTTTTCTCTCAGCATCATCACAGATTGTGTCTCTGTCAGAGATTTCCCAGCAGCAGCGTTTTATCATGGAGCGCTCTGAGCTTCTTCTGAACGGAGCTCTCCAGCCTCCAGCGAGCTCGTGCGTCTCTCTGTCTAACCTCAGGACGTTCTTCTGATCGTAATGAAAATCTCTTAAGGACTGAAAACTGCTTAATGCTTTCAATTTATCAAAATGTCTCTGGAGTCCTTTTAATGCGTTCACAATACAGCCAGTGCAAATGAAATTGTGCAGATCTGCTTTCTGATGTCCTAAAGCGTGTACAGCAGCACAGTGATGCGGGTCTTTTGTGCGGGGTAGTCGTAGAGTTTATTAACTCACCTAAAAATAAACATTCTGTCAATATTTATGATCCCTTTATGCTGATCATTTCTGTGTGAAAAGAAGAATGTCTTATGAACTTTTACTAGGATCTGGTGTTCCTGTAGCTCGTTTGGCAGAGCATTGCGTTAGCAGCACAAAGGCTGCGGGTTCGATTTTTAAGGCACAAAAATACTGATAAGATTGGTTACTGGAATGCACTGTAAGTCGCTCAGTGTTCTCAGAATGTTTTTGTAGTAATGTTAGTAGAACATTTCTGTTATATTTTATCATATATATTTTAAAACATTATTCTTAAGTTGTTAGCGGCACATTTTAAAAATGGTACAGAATGGAAAAACGTTTGAATGACATTCATTCTAACAAAGCAATAACGTTAATACAATGTTTAAAAAATCTGGACATTTAAAATTTTCCTAAAACTTTTAAAATAACATTTTTAGTATTTTTGTTACGTAATGGAATGTTAGGGAAACGTTCTGGCAACCTGACATTGTTAGCTGGGATTTCCATTTGTGGGTGAACTGTCCCTTTAAAAGCCTTTTGTATTTAACTGTGCAAGTCTTCCACAGTCTCTCCTAAAGTTCTCTCGTCTGTGATGGACACATCATTATCCTTCTTTTTCCAGCCGACTACATAAATCATCATAGGGTGCTGAACTCAGAGCTGGAGGGAGCGAGCGGTTTGGAACAAACTCTGGAGGGCTACAGACTGAGGGGTGTAATTTAGAGAGCGGGTCTTATCTAAGTCAGCAGCACCCTCCTTCCACCGTAATGCAAATCACACACACACTGAAGCCCGCACAACACATCTGCAGAGCATGTCACACACTACACAGTGACTATAACAGCAACCTCAGGCCTCCGGCAGGCATGTGACATTCTGTACTGAGTACTGAAATACAGATGAATGTTACCAGCCACAGAGACCAACACACACTGCTACAGTTTCAGCTAATAAAACAAAAACAAAAGGGTTTAAAAAATATTTTGATAAAAACGTCCAGTTTTTTACATGTAGTTGTAATGTTATTGCTTGGCTATGAATGTTAGTGAAACATTTCAATTCTGTAATCTTTTTAAAACGTTCCACAAACATTTTATATATAACATTATTTATTTATATACATATTATACATATTTATTATATTATTTATTAACATATTTATTTATTTATATAAACGTTCTACTAATGTTACTGTAAGCACATTTTTGATAACTTTGAGAGAACTTTTAGAGAACATTAGCCATATATAACGTTCCCTGTTGGCTGGAATGTGTTTGTATGTATATGTTGACCATGATTGTTTAGTGACTTTGACTTTGTAAAAGTCAAGCTCTTCTCTCTNCCTCAACTCTCTCTGTCTCTCTCTCTGTCTGTGGTTAAGGGTTTTGTTGTAGAACTTCACTATCTCTCTCTTTGCAGACGGTTTGCTCTTTTCTTATCTAGAAGAATGGCCACTGCCTCAGTTTTTCAGCGGCTCTTATCGGTGAATCCTTTAAATTGAATATTTACGGGGCTGATGTTGGCTGCTTCTCTCCAGGCTGCACAGGCCGGATCTGACGAAGAATAACCGTCGTGATTTATTATACATTCAAGAAAAATGAATGAACAGCAGAACTATGAATATCCAAAAAAGAATGTTCTGAAATTATGCAAATCACTCTCATATCCTGTCAGAGGAAATGAAAACAGGAGCGACGCAGGCCAGTGTGACTCTTGCATTTATCACACGAGCGACTGTTTACTAAGCCCCGCCTCAAAAACATCACTTCTTAAGCAAGTACGTGACAAATCAGTGTTCAACACGATCTCCTTAGCTTACTCCGATTCAAAACTGTAAGCTTAACAAATGGTTCATAATTTGAGCTGTTGGGTCCTATTTCCTGAGACATGTCAAAATATGACTTCAATATATGTAAAGAAAAGAATGTAAAGAAACCTGCAATTTTATGCTTCAAACAGAGATGACAGTAGAGAGGTTAAAGTTACAGACAGTAACAGACATGACCGATACATCTCCATACAAATCCATAGACATTCATAGTTGTGGGACTGCTGATTCCAGAGCAGTTTGGTTGTGTGCACATGTTTATTCTCAGCAGACAATAGCTGGCCAGAGATCAGAAGTGTCTGCAGATGATGAAAAATGAAAAAACAAAATATGTTCTAGAAACGTTCAAAACGTCCAGTTTCTAGACGTTGTATTAACATTAACCGCTTGGTTGTAGGACCTTTATTGAATTGTTTGGTAACGTTTTTAAAGCGTTCCATTACTAACATTTTTTAAATATAGATATATGATGTTAAAAGACGTTCTGCTAACCTTACTGCAAGAATATGTTTGATAACGTTGAGAAAACATTTCGAACGTTATTCAACGTTCTGGCAACGTTCTTTGTTAGCCGGGGCGCGAGGCGTGTGAGAGCTCATGCAGAGGGACAGAAATTCCTGCATGTTGAGTTAATGGAAGCAGTTAAGGGTGTAATTGCTGTGCTGGAGTCCAAGCTGTGAGACACGATAATGTCCGCGGAATAAAAGCTTGGCAGAGTTTACATACTGAACAATATTAGCGGATTACACACATCAAACAAGTTGTGATTAACTGGACAGAGGCTGCTGAAACAGAGAGATGTGAGATAATTCTACAAATATTTCTAATGGCTAATATTCACGGCTGTACTGCACACTGAAGAGAGCATGGCCCAGCTCACAGGGAACGTTCTCAGTAGGTTGGCTAACGTTTTCTAAAAGTTCTCTCAAAGTCATCAAAAAATGTTGACAGGTTAATGTTTATATCACAAACGTTATTCTTGAGTTGTTACGGGAACGTTTTTAAAATGTTACAGAACTTAAAAATGTTTGAATTCGTTCTCACAACCAAGCAATTATGTTAAAACTAACATTTGAACGTTTTGAACGTTTCTAGAACATTCAAAATATAATTTTCACATTTGTGTTATTTTATGGAAACGTTAGGGAAATGTTCTTATAGGAACTGAAAGCAGTGAACTACAGCCTGTTTACCTGCTAGAGAAACGCTGCCAAGCAGTTCTACTCATTGATATCAGCCCATCAGCAGGACTGAGACAGGTTCTGTCAGGTTCTGTGTGGACGACTCAGTGGGTTCCAGTGATCAGAACACAACCTCAGTGTGTGTGTGTGTGTGTGTGTGTGTGTGTGTGTGTGTCGGAGGGGGATATGGGGGGTGTTTGCTTAACCATATAAATCTGATCAAAACCTCCCTCGTTTGTTAAAACAATATTTAAATATAGTAAGTCTTTTATTGGAAAAATGCAATTTTCTTTGCATATTGTAAATATATTGTGTGTGTTTCTGTTGCCATCTGGTGGTGAAATTACAGTATCACATTCTATATAGTTTATAAATATAGCACATATAGCATATATTCATGTAGATTATTACCTTATTTCTCACTTTAAAGACAGTATTTGAATAAAACTACTATTTTGTGTCAGAGTTGTGCGATTTACTTGATGCTTTACTTTTATAATAACACATTTGTCAATAAAGAGTTAGATAACATATTAAATTATATTTGTATGTGGAAAAATCTATTTCTATGTATATCTACCAATGTTGTTTTTTTTAATTAAATAAAAAGCATGTTTACAGACACGCCTCCTCTTACGTAATCTCGGTTCGCCGTCTCTTGGCGTCATCACTGTGCGTCCTAATCTGTTGGTTCCGTAGTTTTGGACGTATACTGGTCAGTTGTCATCAGCAGCATGTTTTCCGCGGTTCTGCGCGCCGGTACCAGGACTTTAACCCGAGTCCGAGCCGCTCACACAGGTGAACATGATATCAATACACGTGATTAAACAGAGATCAGATCCGATTCTGCTCTGAAGTCAATGTCAATGGAGTGTGTGTGTGTTTGCCCTTGTAATGACTCACAATACAGACTGTCTGCTGGCGCACGTATGACACATGTATTATATTTCATTGCATCATAATTTAAGATACATGTCATGCGTAATGGTAAAAAATAATTATGAAATAAATCTGTCACTATAAAGCTTAAACGATACTGACATTGTTTTTCACATGGTACATGTCAAACTATTAACAAACCATGTTTTAGTTTGTTCTGCTTATTCTGCTATGTTATTGTGTTGTTTTTGTCTGAGTAGTTTTATTTCTGACTGTGTTGCGGTTGATTCTGTGATGAATTGGACAGTTTTGGACATGTTTTGTAGCTCCTGTGGCTGTGAGATTTTACTCTCATGCTAAAGTTGAGACAGATGAGGAGTTTGACTCCCGCTGGGTGACGTACTTCAGCAAGCCAGACCTCGACGCCTGGGAGCTGCGCAAAGGTGACGCAAGATTTCACTCCAAAATTTAAAAAAGAAATAACGTGCTTGAAAATCAACATTGTCCAGATACATTGTAATGAAAAGAATTTGGTGAGAAAAGATAAAAAAAAAAAGATCTTTTATACGGCTTGGCCTGTGCAGCGTGCCGCAGGCAGAGAAACACATTGGACAGGTGGCCAGTCCATCACTAAACTTCTTACTCTGTATTGTGACGAATCGCTCCCTCACATTTACTGAGCCTCTTCTTATCTGCACACCAGGCCCCTTTTATTTGAGCACTTTAAATAGTTGATATTATGTTTAAATAAACGCCTCTCTGATCTTGATGCCACACCCATTACGTTTGTCTCCGCCCACCCCACCACAATAAACAAAATGCACGTTGTCTTAAGATTCACACAACTGCTTTATTTTGCTGATCTTTCTCCGCAGGTATGAACACTCTGATTGGATACGACCTGGTTCCTGAACCCAAGATCTTGGATTCTGCTCTGCGCGCCTGCAGGAGATTGAACGATCTGGCCAGCGCCATCCGCATCCTAGAAGCTGTCAAAGTGAGACATGAACACTTTTGACTTTTCTCTCTGTTATCTTGTGTATGCTGTTTTAAATTACATCACAGAAGCATTTTCTGAATCCAAGATGTTTGAACTGGTCTCGGTATATTCGTACATTTCGGCTTAATCTTTTTATTATTACTGAACGGTTGCAGGGCTTTAATCTAATACTTACTGAAAAGTCATTAATTCTTAATCACAAAATGAGCTAATCCGCATAAGTGTGCTCTGTTCATTATGACAGGAGGTATAAGGTTAATTGTTTGTGTATGGGACTTTGTGAGTGTAATTGGTTTTCTTCTGTCTCATCATTAACATGCCCTGCAGGCTTCTGTAATTCCCAGAAATGTTTTCTCAGGATAAATCGGGACCTCATAAGGAGATTTACCCGTTTGTGCTCCAGGAGCTGAACCCCACACTGCAGGAGCTGGGCATCTCCACCCCGGAAGAGCTGGGCATCGACAGAGTGTGAATCTCCTTACGGTGAGCTAAAACGTTAAGACATCATCTTCTGTTAAGATGCAACTCGTAACTTCTATGGTTTAAAAAAACGAACAAATATCAGTTAATGAGCAAGTACATAACAGATCAGCGATCAAAACGCTCTCCTTACCCTGATTCACAACTGTAAGTTTTAAGCTTATGATAATAAGTTATTATTTGAACTGTCTGGTCCAAATGTTGCTTTGGCTTTATGTAAATTTAACGTACGCAAAGAAAAGTATGTGAAGTCACCTGCAATTTTATGACACAAAAGTTACATGTTTCAGCTTTAAAGAATATATTGTGAAAAGCATTATACAGATAAAAAAGTGATATTACTGTGTTCAAAGCCGATTGGTCTGTGTTATTAAACATCCTGAGGCTTTCAACTTTTTTCTAAAAGTTGTTTAGCCATAAAATAAAGTATTGTTACATGGCTCAATGAATACAGTGTTTATTCGAGTGAACAGACACCATGTAATAATCTAATGATAATCCAGTTCTGATGTGTGTCTTTGTTTATCTTTCAGGGTTTGTGTGAATTTGTCGAGGACTCTACCTCTCCACACACTGTGTGAAATTCAGGAAACCAAACTCTGTTCCATTCTGTAAAAATAGTGGACCTAATAAACTGAGCAATACTGACAGTGTGAGAATGTGTTGTTTTTCTCAATGGTTAGACAGTAAACGATGACTTGTCTCTGCTCAGCAAACATACCTTCAACATCGAGATTCTGAGGGATTTCAAGTGTTCTGTATGTCATTATTTGTTTGTGCTTTTGACCCATTAAAACCTACAACTACAAAATTGTCAAAACAAATCCATTTAAAACATAACTGTAAAGGGTTTAGACCAAAGGTATTTTCATACAAAATCAGACTAAATATGCAAAATAAATATTTTATAAATATATTATATAATAAATATATGATACATATTTTTTCAGGCATATTTATTGTTTATATATTCATTGAGACATTGTAAGTTTACATACTGTAAAATGAGTAGACAGTGCAGTATGCAGTATACAGTGTGCAGTAGCCGCTGTGAGGCTGCAGTAGCGCTGGAGCGCCTGTGAGGGGCAGCACTGCGCTCAATGAGCTGATCGTGACGACAGACGAAGAAGAAGTTCATGTTTACAGCAGAGTGTTTAAATTGTTTCGGTGTGCTCTTAATCTGTCTGATTTAAGTCATGATTTCATACTTGCGCTTTAATTCTAAGACTGAAACATGAGTGACATGGAGGAGCGGAAGCAGGCCGATCATCTGCCCGCTTACGAGTCTTCACCGCGGCTGAAGGTGATTTTTAATCGCGTTTGAACTCAATCGTTTCTGTGTAATTGAACTCATTTAAAGACATTACAACAGTAAACTCGCAGACACCCAAACACAGAAAACTCACGACTTCCTGTGTGTCCGCTGGCATTTGTTGTTGAGTTTGTCATAGTGTGTTTAGTCAGAATTTTATTTCCGTTTCCACATTGTTGTGGATCTGAAGATCATTCACCTGGATTTCAAACGCTTTGGACTCGGAACGTTCCCAGAACGTTGTCTAATGGTATCTCAAAGTTATCATAAAACGTTCTACTGACATTACTGTAGGAATGTTTTTGATAACTTTGAGAGGCCTTTTAGAGAACATTAGCCAACGTTCTGAGAACGTTTCTTGTTGGCTGGAAATGAAAGGATAATAGCTTACATAGAAATAAAACGATATGAAATGAATTCTAATGATATTTGTTGGAGAAACTGACATTTCATCATAATGATCCGTAAATTCAGCTGAACTAATGCTGTAATCATTTTGCATCATGAGGATTCTGGACCTGGTGAGTGGACACAGGCAGGAGATGAGCGAGGGAGAGCAGTGGAGAAGAGAGGACCGTACATCATGTCCAAAGTTCCTGCTTTGCACACGAAATTTCGTAAGTTCTCTGCAGGGAACAGAATGTTGAAATAACATTTGTGCTTTAAAGGTAGTGCTGTGTTAATGCTGATTAAGTGTTGTGTGTCAGGTGTGAATCGGAGGGTTTCTGTGTCTTGTGTTTGCAGAGAAACACAGAGATGCAGCCAGAAGAGTCCTGCAGAAGAGGAGTGTCAGACCAGACAGGCCTGCGCTTCAACAACCCAGACCCAAACCAAAGACGTAATTAAAAATCTGCTGACTCCTCTTGTGATCTGCAGTCACACAGCTCATAATATGAAGCCTAATATATGATTTTAGAGAAGATCACATATCATGTGACCTTTATTCATGATTGTTCCAGGTTTCAGACCTTCTGTTATTTGTTTTTAAGAGAAGCCCACATGCTCATCCAACCAAACATTTAAGTCTTACATGAGAAAGCCGTGTGCGGTCCAACATGAGTTTATTGTCTTTTTGTATTGCAGCATGAAGTTTAATAAAGGATACACAGCTCTGAGTCAGATGGAGGATTTTCTCGTCTCTGTGGATTCAGACAGGTACAGAAACATCAAGAGATCTTTAGTGATGCACAGTCAGATGTGTGACGTGTTTAATATCATGTTTAATCTTTACCCCAGTGATGCTGAGCTGGACTGCTCATCAGGATATTCTTCAGCTGAGGTGAGCTGCTAAGAAACATTTGATTCTTTCTATCGTTAATCTGTTTGTTTCATCATTGTGTCTGGATTATTAGTTTCAGATCATAACACTTGCTTTGATACAGTGTCAGGACATTCATACAGTAAAGCTCCTGGCGTGGTCCTCCAGTTACAGTGTTTTATTCACTTGTGAGTCCACTGGAAGTGACTGGTTCTCAAATGTATCAGTGTTACATGTTCACAAATTGGACATAAAGAGCAAAATAACTGTATTTGTTTTCAAGATGATGATTTAGTGAACGACACTTGAAGAGGTCATGTGACTTTATCTTATCATTGGACTAAGAGGTCATGTGACTTTAGCTTATTTAGCTTATCAATAAAGTATGTGTTGTTAAAAAAGCTTGTTGTTCATTGTGACTTGGCGCAGGTGCATCCAGAGCTGAGCAGGCAGCTGTTGAAGGATGGATATCATCTAGATGAAATACCAGACGATGAAGATCTGGACCTGATCCCCCCGAAAGCTATGAGCTCATCTCTGTGCTGCTGTTCAGACGTGTCATCGTGTTGCGTGCAGTAATTGAACCCACAACCCCAGCACTGAACAGTCAGAGAAACAGAAATCTGCCAGAATCTGAGCTCATTATGCAATAGCTCAACATTCACTTAAACACCTGTGAGGTCACTACAGCACGTGAAGCAATGAAAACTTTCTTTGAGATCTTTGATGTTTGTAACCTTTTTTTTTATGGCTCAAGTTTTTTTTACCATGTAATATTATGGCCTTGTGATTTTAATATTATGTAACATTAAAAAAATGCAGTTATATAATTAATTAAATTAGCATAAATTTAGGCCAGTACAATAAATACAGCGATGCATAAATACTCAATGATTTCAATAATATTAAATTGTCACATGACAGTAATGTAATAATGTTCCTCAATTGTCATGAAAAAGTCACAGTGGAAAGCTGTTTTCAGGTTTCAATTTCATTACACAAAATCTGTTTCTTTAGATTGATCTGAATTACGAGAATTATGAGCTGCACGTTTTCCTAACAGGTCATGTGACATTCAGTCACCATCAAAATTCCCAAACCGCGTGTGTGTGGTGCGCGTGCGGTGTGTGGTTGCTTGCATTCTTTAAACTCTGTTATATAGTTTCAATACTTGAAATCAGGACTGGACGGTCTCTGTGTTTCTCTGTGTTGAAAGTGTTGAGCAACATTTTTACAGTAAATTCCGTTTGTAAACTTTTCCCTTACAAATCGATGCTTAACGCAGAGGTCAACATTGCTGTTCAGTACAAACACATATAGCTGTGCTGAAGCTATATACTAGCACTACATACTGAAACTGTTTCTCTGTGTTCGGTTACTGTCCTGCAGAATCAGCTGCCTCCACTTCAGCGTTCAGCAGCTGGAGATTTTTAACACTTTCTTACACTCTTGTTTATGACATGAATGTGTCAGGTGTGTGATGTTACTTTAGTGAAATATTTGCTGTGAAATTTCACTGTGGTGTTTTGTATTTAAATTTATATCAAGCATATTTGTATCTACCCTTAAAAAACACTTTCTTAAGTATTGTATGTTTTGTCACTTTGCTTTTTGTGTGTGTCGAAACGTGTGTGTGTGTATTGGTTATCTATAACACTATGCAACAAAACACACATAATTTTTCACTTTGTAGGCACAACAAATCAGTTACTGACTTTAACTTGTAACAACTAAAGTATGTTTATTTTGTTGCAATAAAAATATTGTATTGACCTTTTGTGCAAATAAAGGAAACAACTGAAACAACAGCTACGTCTGAAACTTTCATTAATGAAGGTTTAGTGGTTATTGTGATTCAGTATCACAGCCTGATATTATATCAGCGGACTGTAAACTTGCAGCTATCGTACATGAGCGGTAGAGGTCGCGCTTGTGCAACAGTTACTGCCTTCATTGACAGTCACAGGTTCTGCTGACAGACTCGGTGTTGTGTAGCTTTCGGCATTTTGAAGTTTAAAACGTGTTTCGGTCTTAAAAGTAGTATGCATACTTGGTTTACAGACTCAGTTTGATTTTTGTATTTGCATATTTTATCTTATGACTTCAAAACTAATATTATTGACGTAATAACAGGGGATCTTTTCAGCGTTTTCATGACGTCCCATGATCTGCAGCAGGTTGTGCGTTTCCAATCAACATTGTTGATGTATTTATTTATGTAAAACAGAGACATTACGTGCTGTTTTCCATCATGATATTTTAATAGAAGCGTAGTTTTCATACTCTGTTTTTGTGTTCATGCTTATTTAATAGAAAATATAGTAGAATATAGATTTAATACTGTTTCCTTCAGATTTAAGATCCTGGTTTTAAAACGTTTAAGTGTCGTTTTAATTTGTATTATATAATTTATTCAATTATTATTATTTAGACAATGTAATATTTTATTAACAAATTCACACGCATGTTCTTTCTCTACTGTTTTTTAATTTCAGTTTGCTTGACTGTGCAACTGTTTTGTTAAAGTAACTGCAAAATAAAACAACTTTAAATAAAAAATTAGATAAAATAAAATATAAAATAAGAATAAATACAGTGTAAAATATTAATGTAATGTAAACCATTTAAGTAAGGCAGGGAAACATTAAGTAAGGCACATCTCTCTCTCTCTCTCTCTCTCTCTCTCTCTCTCTCTCTCTCTGTGTGTGTGTGTGTGCAAATGTGTGTGTGCGCACACGCGTCGCGAGGGACGCGAGCGGAAGGCAGCTGTGTCGTGTCGAGACCGCCGGGTGTGTCGGGCGTCTGTGATCGGTGCCTGTGCGTTTGAACGCGTACCGGATTCACGCGCGCTCGGTGGAGGAACGGAAAACTACGATTACTGAGCGCGAGAGACAAACGCCGAGCAGACAGAAAAGAAGATCGGACGAGAAGATCAGAAGATCGGACCGGAGGAATGGTGGACAACACCGGCAGGAGCAAAACACAGATGGTGAGATGATCATAAAGCTTTAATATCAGACCCGGAGAAGATCATGAAGATGAATGTATTGTGTGTGGTCTTCAGAGGATTTATATAGTGTGTGAACAGAATTAATCTAGAAAAAAAAGATCGTAAAAATGTATTTTTGAAGCAGTTAGGCGCAGTTAAAATAGTGCAGACAGTCTGTGGTCTGAACGGATGGTCAGGTTTGGTCTGCTGTCAGTCACAGATCTTCAACACTGTATCATCAGAATATATGTGGAAATGAAATGTTCTCTTGTCTGGTTTGATCATCACATTAAATAACTTATTACATAACTCTATAAAACAGATTGTTTTCTGTGGTATGTTTTCTACAGAAATATATTTTGACAGTATATTATCTCTGTTACGGAAAGATTTGAATCTTTTTCAATATGTTATATAGTCACTTAGTAATTTTAGATTTACTATTATTGTGAGAACATGTGGTGTACACACACACACACACACACACACACACACACACACACACACACACACACTGGTTTCATTAGGGGCCCTGCTTTGAACCCAGTCTTTAACTTTTGTTAGGTTTCCTTAAACCACATGTATTGTACTGAAAACTATTTTTACTAAAACAACAGAATATACTGATAAAGTGGATTATTATATATATGCTTTATCTCAGCCTGTGTATCGAACAAGAACCATAATTAATGTAATGAATGTAAAATAACAAACCCTGATACTAAGTTTTTAGAAATTTTGTGAAGTATATAAAAGTCTTATAAATTCATCAGATCCTCTGACGTGCTTGTTTATGAATTTTGTTCTTTCTATTTTAGTCAATAGTGTGTAAAATAGTCGGCCATTTAAATGTAGACATTTTTCAGCTTAGCTACAAATAAAGAACATTTTTCTCACATGCTAAGATTTACATTTGCTGCTTTGGAGCTGTCGTTGAGTGCTCACCTCACATCATTTCTGTCTGTCTCTCAGGAGGGCAGTTTGGGGGCTGGATACCCTCAGAGCGGCCCCGCGGGCGTGAAGCTGGAGGCCATGATGGAGCAGCTGCAGCGGCAGCAGCAGGCGCGTGTTGAGATGGAGCGTAAGGAACGAGCGTTGCGTGAGGCTCACATCATGTACGCGCAGCAGGTCGCGGCACAGCAGGCTATTCTGGCCGCCGCCCGGGTGTCCGGGTCCAGCTTCATGGGCAAGGGCCTGGGCATGGGGACAGCAGGGCCCCTGGGGTCCGGGCAGTTGTCTGTAGTCTCTAATCACAGCAGTGTGGACTCAGAACGTGAGGATGAGGAGGACCGAGGCCGAGACTCGGGTGAGGATGAAGATGAGGAGGGGATGATGGAGGGTGATGAAGGCAGTGAGGAAGATGACGTGCCAGTGAGTGGACTGGAATTTCTCAGGAAACAGACTCTGGCGCTGCAGCGGGGGCACGTCCAGCTCCCTGTACGCCCGTTTGGGAACTCCGTTGACCGTGCATCTGCTGGAGGTGTTCAGAGCGATCCGTCACCCCCCGTCAGGGTGAAACAAGAGCCTGAGGATGACCTCTCACCCGGCGGACGGCCATCCGCATCATCTCCTAACGGCCAATCAGATTGGAGTTATGACCAACATCTTAAAGTGGTAAGAAGTTTTTCCCTTTTTGATTATTGAACTGATGTTTCGTTCTAATGAAACTGTACTGTTCATGCTGTGAGAATTACTGTGATACCAGAATGACTGTAATGACAACATTGATCCCTTTGAGATTGTGCTCTGAAATGAATTCGTTTCTATGGCGATACTCGTCAATAAATGTCAATGCAGGTTTGTTGTTGATGACTGTAGAACACAACCTGCATTAGTTCTGTTCTGTTTATTTTGAAGTTCTTGTTTTGGTTGGCCTGGCGTCAGTCGGGAGAGAAACATCGGAGCTTTATAATATGAGTTTGAGAAGGACATTTTTAGGAAGGTCAGTAGTGTGTGTATGAGCACAGGCCAGGTTCTCATGTCCCTCCTGCATGTTCTCCTCATGTCTCTGTTCTGCATCAGCAGCAGACGGTGGTCTTCTGACGTTCTCCTCTGGAAGTGTTGGCTGGCACAGAGCCTGAACGCTTTGCTTGAAGTATTTGTTCTCCCACTGCTGCCAAATGCTGAGTCGAGTTTGGCCGGCGTCCAGACTGTGTAATGAGACATTTGGCCCAATTCTGTGAGCGCGTGGAAGCCGCAGGAGTGTGTGTGTTTTTAAGCGTGCAGTGGGCGTGTCTCAGCTCTCTGTACGTCACCTCCAACTACTCAAAATTACTGAAATGATTTCAATGCTTTCTTTAATAAAACATTTTGTAAACATTGACAAAACATGTAGACTGGACACGGACACAGAGTGTAAGAGAGTGAGAGAGACAGAGAGAGGGGGGAAGTCCGAACTATAATGTGTTCAAGTAATTTGACTGAAGAACGAGGAATGTTCTAGCACTGAGGAGCGAATGATGTGCTATAGGTATTTCATCATCTTTGTGCTGCCACAGAGGATGATGGGAAATGTGGTTTGGGAATGAAAGCTTGTTGCCTCCTGAATCGGCTAAATGGGTGTTTTTCTGGTTTATAGTTTGGAGTTATTTTTCAGTGAAAAGAACACAAAATGAATTGTTTGGTACTGTTCATACGTAAAACACTTTATTATGATCATACCAATTCGCTTCTGGCCCCAAAGCAGATAATTGTAACATTGTTGCAAAATTATGGGAATTCCACGAAAGCCAGTGAAAATGTATGGAAATATATGGAAATTATGACACACAGATGAAGATGAGACATAAGTCACGTAAACGAACACGTTTATAGTTAGGTTTGTATATGATAAAAAATACCCCAAATTGCTAGTTGGTTCCTGTAATTTTCCAACTCGGAATATCTCCACAATTTTCCAGCTTTGGAACCTTGTTGTGTCCATATCTTACATTTACATTTACATTTAGTCATTTAGCTGACGCTTTTATCCAAAGCGACTTACAAATGAGGACAGGAAGCAACTTCGATTACAATAA
>JAZGTI010002837.1:0-34098 GCA_036877585.1 Botia kubotai
GAGTATGTCAATAAACAGAATTAACATCACAATCTGCAAAACTCAAAACTAGTTCGTAATTTCTGATACAGAATGCGCAGACATAAACTCAGTGTTCTTGCCAAACGAGAGGTGCTGCTCTGAGAGTGCATGTGCATGCACAGACATGCAAGCTTACTTTGTTCAAATGAACAGCAGGTCTGTGTGACGGCTCGGTTTTCCCCAATAGCTTTTCCATGCAGCGCTGCGGGGTCGATTCTGCAGCGTAACGCATTACAAACCGCAATGTTTTTGCACTTTAGGGGAAAAATCAGAAGTGTACTTAAGCAGGATACCTTTCGTGGAAAAAAGTGAGGGGGGAAGGAAACTTCTCGGTACGTTCAACACCAGCACTTGTTGGAGATCATGCAGGAAGTTTTGGGATTCTGGCAGTTTTAGTGGGAAGAGTTTGGGAATTGTCCTTCATTTCATGATGCGCCTTTCAAACATCAGACGTTTCCACAGAGAAAATGAGATCTTAATTTCTTAGACATGTTTTCTCTAGTTACAGAATCTATAGGTGTCTTTAAACCCACACAGTATGTGCACGGTACGAGCGGCGAAACGTGTTTTTACTGGACCTGCGTTGCTGTATGAGGTTTGGATCTGTCAGAGACCCCTGTACCCACAGCCCCACCTCTGCTTTCCCAGCCCGCTGTTGTATAAACCTCACCCCTCTGGAATGTGACACTTTGCTGTATGGAACGCAGGATCGCCACAAATATCACCGTTAGCCTGAGGGAAGCCGTGGAGAAGTTAACACATCTTACCGTATAGCAAAAACGGCAACATCTCAACTGCATACATCTCGAGCAGTAATTTACTTGTAATATACTGGAATGATTATTAGTAATATACTGGTGCATACAAAAACAACGAAACAATATTAACTCTCAAGAAGTCATTTGTCTGTCAAATTAAAGTCAGATTCCAGAGAAAGTGTTTCGTAACAGTGCTGTTCCATCATTATCCCAAATACATGTTCGAATCGAAATACAGACATTATTTAGCATGGCAGGCTTGCTGATAACACGGTTTTCGAGGTTCTGCAAGAATTACATGTTTGGATTGTGGTAAGCCACACTTATTGAAGGGATAGTGCACCCAAAAATGAAAATTCTTCCATCATTTACTCGTCCTTATGTCATTCCAAAACTATATGGCTTTTTTGGCTTCTGAGGAACACAAAAGAAGATATTTTGAAGTGCGTTGGTACTTCAAATCAAACAACAGTGGCACCCATTGACCTCCATTGTATAGACACAAAACCACTGAGACATTTCTCAAAATATCTTCTTCTGTGTCCCACAGATAATAAAGGGTCATTCAGGATTGGAATGACATGAAGGTGAGTAAATGATGGAAATAAATCATTTTTGGGTGAACTGTTCCTTTAAGACACGGAAGTATAGCTTGGTAACTCATGTGAATTAGTTTGAGGGGGATACACAATTGCACGGTGATACATAAACTTATTGTTGACTCTCAAGATGAACACGGTCATTCATCACTAGAGCAAAGCTGGTGAACTTCAAGCAGAACGTTGAAGGTGTGCTGTGGATTTGCAGGTTCCTCTGAAACGTTCTATTTGTAGACACCTCGCACCTCGGGTGAGAGGATGTGGTGTGGGGTCTACATCAGGAAACAGCCCGTCAGACTGACCTGAGACCAGCTTCTTCTCTATGAACTCTAGTTTATAATCAGTCTCAGCGACTGCAGAACCGGCCACAGATCTGCGGCGGGCCGTATGTCGGCGTGGGTGGGAGCGTCAGGCCCTAGCGCCCACTCCCAACCTGTGTGCAGTATCTCGCAAGCACTCGAGAGTCTGTAGCCTCTTTTTGCACACTGCAAATGGAACAAGGCCTGAATGTCTAGCTTCATTTAAGCTGTCAATATATTGTGGCACCTAGAATTAGCCTCATAATAAAGATGTTTTTTTAGCCATTAGATGTTTTATGAGTAATGAATACCGGCATGAGCAGTTCCTAAATTTGTATAAAGACAAAGAGGTTTTATAAAATCAATTACATAATGACCTGAAACATCTAACGTGACTGAATAACAACAATTAGACAATTAGGTCTAGGAACAGATTATATAAACACTTCATAGGGATGAAATATAGCAGCAAGAGAAATAATCTAAGTAGAATTATGTGGCTCTTTTGAAGCTGCATTTAGTAACTTTTGGGCACAAAAAGGAACAAAAAACAGCTTTTGAGCAAGTACACGACAGATAAGCGTTCAAAATGGTCTTCATACTTTACCCCAATTAGCAATGTTTAGTTTATAATTATTTATCATTTGAGCTTTCATATGTGTCTGGGAAATGTCAGTTCAGTTTTTTAGCTGACATAAACCTGCAAATTTATGTTTCAAACAGAGATGGCAGTAGAGAGGCAAAAGTTACAGATTGCAGCTTTAAAAAAACCTCATGCGTTTCCAAAATCATAAATCATTCTGTACCACGTTTATTTTAGGCATCACCAGTGGAAAAACAAAAAGAAACTGCGCCCGCAACACATGCCTTCATCGTTGGCAACATCTGAAATTGGGGTTTCATGCCATTTGCTCATTTTTCCGTCTATTTGAGACGGAAATTAATTAGCACAAACAATCCATTATGTAGATGTAATTTTCCTGCTTATGCAAACTAAGCAGTGCGTAAAACAATTTAGATGAACTGGAAAACGTATCATCCAAAAGCAAATTTGCACAGGACAAAGATTCCTTATTGAAAGCATTCCCAGCCGATTCCGCACATGTGGAAATCGCGCAAGCTGCAGCACGCAGCTACGACAGACGCCTGACGTTCATAAAGACGCATAAAACTAAGTGTTGGAAAACTCCAGAGGAGCAAGCATGTGCCGACTGGAGCGGCCCTGTAAAATTACCCCATACTTGAGCAATCTGGGGTATTTTCCTCTGATGGTGTAGACTCGCTGTATTCTGTATAACTTTACAGCTGATTGGTGAATGTATTGGGCAACCGTGTGGTTTTTGTTTTACACATTTTTATAATCTCAATGTTAAAACTGTGAATGGCTGGAAATTAGGCAAGTTCGCCTACTGTAAACTGGCAGAATAGCTACTACAAACCACGCACAAACAAACAACAAAATAAATAAATAAAAGGGAGCAATAAAGAGATGAATTAACGCGCTCGCACCAATTCCCACCGCAAAAGGCTTGGCTATCATTTTAGCGCTCGCGGTACCATACTGCCCCCTATCTGTCATGTGAACTGCAGACATTATGTAACCCGTTTTGTCCCACCACATGATGAAAAATACAATCAATTGTAAGGAGCAAAAACAAGCAGTGGCGACATTCATTACTTCCAAATTAATTTATTGTTAATTTCATCCACTGTACAAAGCAAGCCGCTAAACTTCGCAGTTTATAACTTGACGGAGATAAAGACCTGGAGATCTTTTAATATGCCAACAGAATTTCCTACCTGGAAAAAAAGACACAAAAAACAGAGTTGTTAGAAACGGAGATCTGATAATCATAGTGAAGTTAATGCTGTTTCACACTTCTCACATGCTAGAAAGTCTTGAGGTTAGATACACACCAGCAACACGGAGTGGTTTACTCCAAGGCCTTGACGATTGCCTCGTTTGCCTCGATGCTGATGAGGACCTCCGCCCGGGCTGCCTCGTCTGAAGCTCCCATCAGTTCTGACTGCGCTTTCTCCAGGTTTGCTTTCGCCGCCTGCGCAGAACAGAGTTGACACAAGGTTTATTGTAATATCAACGTCATACATATGTACACATAAATAGTTAATTACATTTAATTACGCGTGCATATTTTCGACAGAACCAGGTCGTCAAAATAAGCTCAAGAGCTACTTGTCTCTGCGATGCTGAAATAAACATCAGACTGCACGGGAGATTAAAACGGGCCTCGTTCTCACATTGCGATCAAATGATGTCGTCATGGCCTGCGCTTTATTGACTCGTCACAAGTGTATCACATCGCAAGTTCGTTGACGAAACCCAGCCCGAATCTACAGCAGGTGACATTATAAACTCCAGCATCAATCAGAACGTGTCACGCAGACACTTGAACGACTCGATATTTTGAAGCATCTTCTTCTAAGTATGAAAACTCATCTGTTTGGTAAAAATCAATGCAACTGCTATTTGAACCGTATTTTATACTAGATCGGCCGGTGTGAGCAAACAAACGCGGCCTATTTCCTGTGAAGTACATTTGTCACTTTGGCGATTACACAGTGTAAAGGGCAAACATAGCTGGAAGTTAAAGGTCTCTCAGCGGGGATTTGACACATTCGTACCACTTCAACGGCAACTGACCTTTCCTTCCTTATTAACCAGCGAGGGCCCCGAGCACAGCTAGCGCCAGGAAGAATAAAAAGAAGATGTCTATTTATGTGGAAGGAACCTGAATGCCGCCTTTATTCCGTGTCGAAAAAAGGGGAAGACGGAGAACATCCCGTTTGGAACGCGCCCGCCGACCATGTGTCATTCTGAACAGTCGGCTGGGTCTGAGTAAGAGGTTATTAAAAGAATGTTTTTGTTCTGTTTAAACAACGCTGTCGGGGAATAGCGTTAATACAATCGAAGGCTAGACTAACACTGTTTATCATGTTTAAATGCTAAGAAAACGGGGTGTATATAACGACGGGTTTTTTCATGTACCACGTTACTTCAGAAGTACCTCAACCAATACTATATTATCATGGTACATGTCCAAACAAACGGTCTAAAGGTAAGGTATTAGAGAAGGACTCGAGTATCCCCAAATGACTTTCCTTAAAAGCAGGGCAGGTGATTTTAGAAACATTTTTGTTATGCTGGTTGAAATTCTCTTCACACCCTGATAGCAATCACTAACTGCTCTAAATATATCTATACAAACATGCATCTTTAAAGGTGCAGGACCATAAAATGTACGTCCAATCATTGCGTTCAGCCCAAATGCAATGATAGGATGTTCTACATGCCCGTTAAACTATGCAAGCCTTTATGCGCTGGAGGAGGCGTGGCTCCAAAGGGAGGGCAGGATCATATGATTTTAAAGCTAGCTTGCTACCTCTAGCCTTTCCTAAATTGCCTACCCTACCTGTGACCTACCCGTTCACTTTTGAAACCCTCTAAAACTGTGCTTGAAAACACATCCCTGTCTTTCTCCTCCTGCAAACAATGCAATTGTTGTGTCACGTGATGAGCTCGTGCAGGTACTTACAGCGAGGTCCAGCGTGTCGAGAGGAACAGCCTCCTCAGCCAGCAGCTGCACCGAAGAGTCGGCGTTCACCGTGACTGATCCACTGCTGACTGTAAAACACAAGACGGGTCAAAGGTTAAATCGTGGGTTTGATTCCCAGGAAATGCATTCATGTAAACGATTGGGAGGGTAACCAGAATAATTTATTTGCTGCAAACGCATAAGATAAACTTATGCGGTACAACACTGACCCCTTCTGGATGGATTTTTGAAATCATCCTATTTTTGAAATGTCCTACTATAATTTACATTTACGCATTTGGCAGACACTTTTATCCAAAGTGACTTAACGTGCATTCAAGGTACACAATTTATCAGTACGTGTTCCCTGGGAGTCGAACCCACAACCTCTGCGTCGCAAACACAAAGCTCTACCAATTGAGTTACAACAACACCATTTAAGTCCATGTGCTGCTGGTTTTGAACACTGATCTGTCATCTACTTGTTTTATTGTTTATTTATTTTAACATGTATGTAGGATAAAATTATGTATAAGTATGTGGGTCAAGATTTCTCTAAGATGTACATCAGCGATACTATGACAAGACTCGTATGGCCACAGGAGACTCACCAAAATATTTAGTAGCAGAACCGTCATCGCTGAAGACGGTGACTACGCCCGGCCGGAGCACCTGCAGCGTGGGGACGTGTGCAGGCAGAATACCAAAGGCGCCTGTCAGTGTTGGGATATCAATCTGTTTGACGCTGGCTTCTTTAAAGAACACCTGCGCAAAGACAAACAAACACTGTGACCTCCAGATGTTTGTGACGCTGTTGCCCAGTGGGCAAAAATGAAGGCTAGCAACCAGAAGGTTAAAAGTTCAAATCTACAAAGATTGCCCAAAGAACTATTACCATTGTGCCAGTAAGTACTGTGAACGATATATGACGTTTAAAGAGGTATTGGAATAAAATGACGTTTGTTTATGACTTTTACTCATTTTACTCATGTTTATGACTTAGAAGTACAAACTATTTTATAATTAACTATAAAATTCAAATTAGAAAAACATATAATAAACTATAAAAACGTTGCCTTTTCAAGTTGTCTGTAAGCATAAGACTTCCGGTCAGATAAATAACAAATGACCAGTTCACATTAAAAGCTACATATCTGTGACACAAAAAACGAACAATACCTTAACACGTTAAACATACAAAACCGATTAACTAATGTCCCTACACTTGTAAATGACTACACGTGACTAATCTGTCAAAAGCGAAGTCAAGGTGAAAGTGAGTCTGGCAGCAATGCTAACAGTATGCTAAGCTAAGTCATTCAAACTATGTTTCTGCAGGTCTGAAAACAACACAACTTCATAATGTCTTCATGCTCATTTGAAACGCATTGGCCACCAAACTTAATACGTATTAACCATATAATCCATATGGTTATATTACCCAAATAATCTTAAATATGACTATTTAAGTGTAGCTTGACACACAACGGTGCTTACAACATGGACGTATGCGTCACGTACATAAATGACAGTTTTACAGCATATCTATGACAACCTGAACATATGACGTGAAACGTAATATATTATTAAGATAATTGAAATAGTTCGTGGTCCAGTATCCACCCATGCACTAGTGTGTTAGCATGTTGTGAAGGCCCAAACCCGGAGCGTCAGTACCTGCGTGGGCGACGCGAAAGTGAAGGACATCTGAGTGGCGGGCGCGTCTGCGTACCCGCGCACATGTCTGAGCGCCGGGACGCCGCGACGAAGGAGAAATCTGGCTGCCATCATTTTGATAAAAGAGAAGCGATCCGACCTTCAAAGCACGGCGATGCACAAGCCTCGGCTTCTCTTTCCACACACACAGACGGGCAGGCAAGCAGTCACCGTGAGCCGCTGATCGGACAAGGACACGGCCGCGCTTTCCCGTCAAATCTCGCGAGAAGTGACAGATGCGCGTTGTGGGAATTGTAGTTTTTAAAAGGATGGCACATTTTTTTTCGTATTTCATAGCTTGCATATTTTTTATGCGCATATACAGTGGGGTTTGAGACCGCTAGTAATAAATGCTTATGGGTTATTTTTGAATGAATACAATTAAGTACAAAACAAACTTGTTTTAAAATTTACATAGCTAAATTTACAATGCTACAATTTACTCTTTATTTATATCTATCTATCTATCTATCTATCTATCTATCTATCTATCTATCTATCTATCTATCTATATATACATATATATAGATATATAGATATATATACATATATATATTGGACCCTAATGTGTTGAGACAAAAATTGTTGTGCGTGGCACGACCAAGAGGGGGCGCCAATCACTATCAAATGAATTTCACTCAATTTACGTAATGAATTGCGTTATTTTATGACCTCTAACTGAAACCGACGATCTGATAATTTGCATAGAACTTAAAACAAATGTTAAAGATGTAAGATAAAGATCTCTAACTAAGCACATACCCACCATAGACCACACAATAACAGAACCCACACCGTGCACGTTTTCGTCGTCCAATGCACAAATTCCACATGTGTGTTTCGATTGTATAGGATCTGCCTATAGTTCACCCGTTTTGAACCAGACTCCATCTTCCCCTCTTGCATGCGTACATTCAGTACAGACCGCATGGGGATGCCCGTTACTTGGAGGATTTTTCACTGACTCAAATGGGGGATTACCTCATTTCCATAACATAATCAGAGGATGAGGGCGTGATGGACACGTCTGATAAGTAACGCTGTACCTCACATTGACGTCACAGTGTGTTCTTCTCGCTGCGTGATGGGAGAGTGGGTGTGTTTAACTGGGGGACTTCATTCATAAATACAAATAGCTTTAAAAGCCCAAATTAGAGAGAAGAACGGGGAAGCGTTTGCGAGTTTTGCGTCTCATGGACCGCATGAATTATAGTTAGGTGAGTCGGCTTTTTCTTGTGATTCCTCATATATTTCTATTCCATCAGCTGCCACTCAGTGTCTCGGAATGATATCGCGTATATCGCGTGGAAATGATCTAAAATGCGGAGCGCAGCCTGTGGTCTGGATTTGGTTTATCTTATGTTTAAAACGGTTAGCCATAATAAATAATAGCCGGGACATTATTAAGTGAAATTCAGCTGTGTCGCTTTGCATCGCCCATCTATGGATGCGCAACGGGCTACATTATTGATGCGCGTCATCAGTTTAAAGTACATGCGAATAATCGATCATATATATATATACATTTATATATAAATTATTATATATATCAAGTAATCAAGTTTATTATATATAAACTTATGTCTTCTAAACCAAAGCAGAATCTAGCAAGAAAGACCAGACAAGCATGTGTTGCATAACGTCTTATCATTTACCAAACATTCACTGTAGCTTTAGACTCTGGTTTATTTTAAATAGATGGCTCATGGTGTGGTGTTGAGCAACATGACGGTCTATGTTGATTGAAAACTTTCGGTCTGTTAGTAGCTACTAAACACGTTTATTCAATAATGCGAAAAAACCAACCTGGCTATCAGCTGTCAGCAATAAAATCATGTTTGGCGTCAGACCGGTAACAGCTCCACATCTTAACTTCATACAGCGTGTCAGTCTTCTGTATTGGCCGGCTTTAATATACAGAGAGAAATCCGGGTTTAATTGCAACGGGAAAGCGCGATAATGAATACAAGAGACAACTGGCAACCCTAAATTTAAAGACAGTCCAAAAAAGCAACAATCTGTGATAGTCATTAATTTGAAAGACTAGTCAGAAACTCATTTTTGAGGTTGCAAATGGCTCTCCACCGGTTTGTTTTGTAATGACTTCAACAGCGAAGCACATTAAATGACGTCCTCGTGAATTACACGGAAGCATTAGGCTTCAGAGACGCAAAAAATAGCTTCTAATATCCTTGTGATCCTCGAAGAGATAAAGAGAGAGGAAAAATTAATGAGAGCGAGATAGAATCCCGGAAAAACTGGTAGGTGGGCAGAAGCTAGACGAGAATGCAGCGAGAGCTCGGAGGCTTTGCAGTCAGACCCTGTTAAACACACCGTTCTCCCTCACACACACACACACACACACACACACACACACTGCCTTTAGAGATGCGAGGAGAGGCATCATCGCAACATTAAAGAAACAAGGACAAACACAAACAGCATTTTTTGAGCTGTTTTGGAGGTGAGTGTGCAAGGGAGAGAGGTTTGTAGGGTCTGAGAGGAAAGCTACAGTGTTAATGCTGTTATCTAAGAAGAGAAACATATGCTGCCGGGCCTCAGTCGCCGGAGAGCCAGAAACATCTTCAGATAATGGGGAGAGAGGAGAGTACAGAGCAAATCAAAGGGCTGTTTTGGGCGGGAAAAGGGGCCGTTGTTATGCAAAACGATTTGTTTTGCTACTGTCGCGTCTTGGAACTACTGTAGGATTGTGTAAGATCTGCGTGAATTTATATTTAGTCAAATATTTCGTTCATTCAGTATTTAGTTCATTCAAAAATGATTATTTGGAATTATTTACTCAACAAATCCTGAAAACTCAAAGATTTTGAGGAATTTACTGTTCAATTTTAACAAACATTAGAATAAATGAAGACACTGGCTTTTAACCTCATGAAAGCACCTACATGTTTAATTAGTTTACTGATGGCTTATGATAGCTTTGTGGGAGGAACTGACTGGAAGTTTGCAGTCGTAATTTACTGTAAATCTTAACGTCTGCCCTGCAACAGTTTATGAGAGAACTGAAGAGATGTCTCAAAATGTCTGATATGGGAAGGAATTGTTCCATTCTGATCTCATCGTTCATAAATGTGATCAGTGAATAACAAAGGTCACACAAAGGTTTACTATAGCTTCCTACAGAGGTCACATAGACAACTATTGTAATACTATAAAAGAAAGTGTGAAATCTAGTCCCCATTCATTAAAAATCACATGGAAAATAGCCACCTGCACAATCCTCAGAATTTCTCCATTTCTGTTTCACATGAGAAATAAAGTCATACATGTTTGGAAGGGGTGAATAAAATAAAAATATAATTGTCATTTTTGAGACTGTTCCTCTAATACATTTGTACTCTCTCTACACAGACAACAATTTTATTAGTAAGAACGTTTCCTTAATGTTTCCATTAGGTGATAAAAACGTAAGTTCTATTTTTAAAATTAAAATATTTTTTACAATTTTTTAGTTGTTGTATTAACGTTATTGCTATAAGAACGTTTTTCAAAATTCTGTTACGTTTTTAAAGTGTTTCCCTAACAACTTAAGAATAATGTTATTGAGATATGTTATATAACATTAAAAAACGTTCTACTAACGTTACGGCAAGAACAGTTTTGATAAACATTAGAGGTCTTTTAGAGAACATTAGCGAATGTTCTGAGAACATTCCCTGTCATCTCGTTTGGGATATTTGTGGTATTTGGCGATCGTGATAAATAAACGGTTGGTTCAGAGACGCATCCGTTTCACTTTCTTTGTAAAGGAGAAGTGGAAATCAAATCCTTTCTCAGTGCCATAAGCTGCTTCAAAGCCGTCGTCTGACTTCCTGTGATGTTTTCCTCAGGGGGGACACTCTCTCTGGCCTGGACCATGAGCAATGACTCTGCTGTATGGATAAACCTTACAGAACACTCCACAGTAAGTTCTCGAGCCCCTTCGCATCTCCTTCCTGTGCTGGTTGCATTCATTACCTTCATCCTCCCTCTTCACAACACTATCTCCAGACATGCATACAGAAAAGATCCTGTTCTGTGTCCCTCGTAATTGGATCCACCACAGCATCTAAGCGAATTAGCTCCAACTGGAGAACTTTGAGTCAGACCGAATCTATCGCGCAGTTAGACGACGCGATGGCGCATCAGAACCCAGAATTACTGTCAGGAACTTCAATTACCGGTATGAGCCGCATCATTTGATTAGAGAGAAATAAATAGTGAAAGTGGAGGATGTGCTTCGCAGAAGAGCAAAGTATTTTGGACCTTCTGTTCAGTGTTGATGTGGTTTAAACCCAGGCAGATCAAATGGCCTTGACGCTGATCTTGCTGATCTCCTCGGCACTAAAAATAAAGTTTCTTCAGCTGCATGGATTCAGCAGAGAACCGTCTTCTTCAAGAATCATTTTGGCTGTGCTTCTTCAGGGTTTAGAGAAGTTCTTGATGCTGCTTCATAAAAATAAAGGTGCTACAGAAGGTTCTTCACAATGATGTCAAAGAAGAACCATTTTTGGTTCCCCAAAAGAAATTGCAAGAATTTCTTTATGACTTTAAGAAAACTTTTAGAGAACATTGGCCGATGTTCTGAGAACGTTTCTTGTTAGCCGTATGCGCTTCTGTTCTCTGGTTCTCCTTTGAGAACATTGTTTGCTCTTGTTGAGTTAGGTTAATGAAGGGTCTGTCCAGTGATTTATAGCCTGCTGGGATTTATGGATTAGCACCACACAAAACTAGTACAGCCAAATCAGTCCTCCTACCTGTCTAATTCAGTAAGTAATAGGTCTGAATTTGAATTAACTGTCGCTTATATAGCGGCCCCTGTTCTTCAACTGAACAAAGGATTCTGGTTAATTAGAACTGTGCTGTGTTCCACCAATGAAAAGCTGTATAATGTAAGAGGAAATTGTATGGTGTTACATGTATGGCCCACAAGCTAGTTCAGACCTTACACGCTTATTAGCATTCTTTCCATTGAACACCTGTGTGGGTCCATGGGTGAAGATGACAATTAACCATGTGGTGAGGCAGGAGGTGCTGTACGCTTTTGTGCTTTGATGTCTTTGTGGAAGCAACCCTCTGTCTTATCCACTCTTGTCTCTGTAGCAAAGATCTCCACCTCCTAGATCTTCCCAAGCTTTGCCTTTAGGGTAGTGAAGACTGTACTTAAAAGTCCCAACTTAGAAACAATCGTTATGGGGCCAATTTTGAACAAAGGGCTCTGATATGAAGACGATTTCAGGATTATGTAAAATTATTTGAGTTTATACGCTGTAAATGATAAATGATAACCCGCAGCTGTAATCGACTTACTTTCTACAAAAGTTTCACGTGACAGAAGCAGTTACGATTGTACCACATTTAGTTTTTCCAGTTATATAGTTTGGTTTGAGTCAAATATTTGACACAAATAGATGGTCTGCGACGTATGTTTCTTAGAAATAAAACACAAAAGTGTAAAGTTTAAAAAGTGTAAAGTTTAAAATGTAAAGTTAATGTGTGATCCTGACTCAATTTTTCCACATTCTACAGTTTCAACCAATCACAGAACTGGAGTAACTTGTACCATCTCTTGTTCTGAATTGAAATCATGGGATTTTACTCAGAACGGGAATTTCCTGTTAAGAATCCATTGTGCTGTTTGTCCAGGATGTCCCCCTGTCATCAGGGACACAGAATGGCTATGTTCTCCTGCTGATCCTCTTGTCCATCTTTGTCGGGGGGACGCTGGTCCTGCTGGCGGTTCTTCTGATTGTCTGTCGCCGCTGTTGTGAAGGAGACAGACGCCATGCGTGGTAAGATGAAGTCTTTTTTATCCTTTACATATGTTGACATGTTCCAGGATCAACATTCTTGGTCCTTGTTGGTCCTGTAAGTACGTTTCATTCAACCAATCAAACATTAGAACAGGAGGGGTTAAGGTTAGGTGTCTAAACAACATTAAACCTATAATTTCCCCATCATTCCAGAGTCTGGCTAGCAGCACGTCTTTCATTGGTTGGTCAGACAGGTAGCTCCGCCCCAAACTCCTGCCATTGACAGAGATCCGCCTTCAAGTTTTCAGAATGGCTAGCACGCGCGACATGCAGTTTTATCTGTTTACAGAACCTCAGGCTATCACGGACACGCATTTCAGTGATGTCTATCAGGCAGTAGGGACATTTTATGTGGAACACAAAAAACATCATCAAAACATCTTTAATCATCAGTACACGATATTCCCAGCTAGACGGACATTCGCAAAACATTGGCTAACGTCTTGCAGTTAGTAGAATCTTTTAACCTTATATAGTATATATATCAAAAACATTATTCTTAAGCATTTAGTGGAACGTTTTAAAAACGTTCCGGATTAAAAAATGTTGGAATGCTGTCATAACCGAGCAATAACATTACAAATACACTAATAAACGTCTTCAAAAAGGATGTTCCTAGAATTCCCAATTTTATTTTAATGTTTTTGTTACTTAATGGAAATGTTAGGGAAACGTTCTTGCAACCTAAAATTATTAGCTGGGTTAATACGTGGATGCATAAGTCTACGCTTGATAGTGACAGAGGATGCGTATGTGACGTCAGACAGAAAGGACAGATCACACAGAACCGTAACACAGAGGTTCTTGAATAAACTGATGCTCCCGTGAAGCTAAAAGGCGGCCAGACCCAAAAGTGCACATTGGTCACAGCCTGGTCATATTTCTCATTGGCGAGGGAGAGGTGTGGAGTCTGCTGCTCTCCAGGCAGCCGGGAGGAGTGCAGGCTCACACAAAATGACAAACATAATGAGATCTCATACCAGCCATCAGCTGCGATAAATCACTCCTGGTGCGGTAGAGAGCACTCTAGCCGACACCCACTAAAACACACACACACACACACAGTGCTAACATACACTGTTGGTAAAGGACTGGGAGCACATTTCCAGTTTCTCATTACTACACGATGCCTTATGGCAAATGAAACTGTATCTTGTTGTAATAAACCAGTGCCATTATTGTCCCATCAGATGTAATTCGGATATCAAAACGTGCTCGAGAACGTGTTTTTTGCACAATTATTCATAAATCATTCTCAGAATAATCTCAAAAACATCCTGATTTACTAACTGTTTGACCTCACGAAATCATTTATATGAGTACAATTTTCTGAAGCAGAAATTTTAGTCAAGTAGTACGGTTTAGGTAAGTCACAGTCGGGTGCTATGGTTTGCCTCTTTCTAATTAAGTGCAGGTGGTGTAAGGGGGAGGGACTTACACATCTAGATAGCATCTGATTGCATGAAATGTGTGTAGTGCAGGATGAGTCATCAATATTTTTAACTTTAACAGAAACTATGCAAAAATACTCAAATTAAATGAGTGAAATAAATTAAGACAATTTTAAAGCACTTTTAATGTGATGGTAAACTTTAACCTGGAAGTACTCCTGAAATCCTTTTTGTCTTTTCAAAATAAAATTACTGCATCTGCATCTGTTTACACACTTGCAAACCTTGCACCGATGCTTGTAAAACATATCTAAAAAAATAACTGCAAATACAACAAAAGTGTGATTAATTAAACACACACACACAGGTGAATAATTAGTCACCTGGCGAATTAAAATTAAAATAAAGAGCCAAAGAATGTTAAGTTTGACTTATGACATGTTTGCATTGAAGGTTCATTCTTTGCCTCAGGGCGAGTGATGATGCGGAGAAAAGCAACACCACGTATGTCGAGGAGCCGCAGCCAGTGCATGGTAAGAACATCTGCAACAAATGCAGTTTCATATCCGTGTGTACATGCTAGGATGCATTCAATGCGATGCTTTCAATAAAGTCGCAACGCATCATCCAAATGCATTCCTATCGACTTACTATGCTAATTGTGCATTATTGTAAACTTATTTGTAGTACTTTAATTTTAATTGTAACTCTAAATTACACTTCAAATATAAACATATTAATAATACATAAGACTTTATAATGCATTGAAATGTTACCCCCTGGCTCAGCTTTAAAGTTCTGAATGTTAAAGTTCTGAATGTGTAAATGTTAAGTATTTTTTGCACAATTTATATTTATTACGTAAGTCTTATACACACATGGATACAGTCTCGCACAACGCAACCGAGGCCATTATGCAAAACAAAACATCCTCGTGTATAATCTGTCTGTCTCCACTCAGAGATTACGATTCGCATCGATGAGTCAGACTGCCTGTCAGCAGCCAGCTCCCACGACATGGAGACGGAGCGCTTCCTCTCTACGGGCACAACCGGCCGCCGGGTCTCCTTCAACGAAGCGGCGCTCTTCGACCACAGCAAGAAGACCCAGGAGAAAGGTCGAAGGTCAGCCACCCACTCATTCCACCCACTTTAAACACACAGAGCTCCCGTCCACTGCGGTTACCGCCGACTACAGCCTTCATTATTCATTTATATATGGATTTACAATTGACAGTTACAGTTTTTATAGACGTCCAGATTTTAACCGAATATTTTAATGTTTTTGTATTATTTATGATTTAAGCGACTGGTCACCTTTGGAAGCTAGTTTTACATTTAAAATGTTTAGTTTGTTTAAAATAATGTAGCCATGTTTATACGGTCGTAGTAAAGAATGTTTACTAATGAATACAATTAATATTGTACAACTGTTTTAATCACCCGCGGCTGACGGATGGACGTTTGCGCTTCAGAATGTTTGAAAAACAAACACATTTGTTATCTCAGTTAATGTATAAGGTTATAAAACTGATACATAAGAATGATTAAAAATATTGTTTGAATAATATAATATAAAGCAAAATAATATAATTTTAGCATGTCAAGCAGGATACTGCTGTCAAATGTATAGGAATTTAAAAGTAATAAATGTGTATAAATATTTCATGTAAATGGATTGTATACATAAATATATTTTATGCATATTTTTAATTTTCCTTTAGACACTTTTCGTGCTAAAATGTATTTCCTAAAAGTTTATTTCGTTACCGTTTTCCCTGCGTCGGTGCATTAAATGCTTAAATATATTTTGAAAATGTGAAAAGCACTATGGAAGTAAAAGTAATGTTAAGTAACGTTGTGCTGTTCGATCCGCCAACGTGCGTTTACGTGCCTCGTAACCTCTCTCGTCTCTCTCTGACCTCAGGTACACGCTCACGGAGGGCGACTTTCATCATTTAAAGAACGCCCGGCTCACCCACCTCCACCTCCCTCCCCCCGCCCTGCAGATACTCACCATCCACGAGTGTGAGTCATCCGAGAACAGCATCGCCATGACAACGCGGCCCGCCGCTAAATCCAGCCTCTCCATCTTTCAGGTGACGGCATTGCTTTGGTAATGGAAGCTGGAAGATGATGTCAGTTATGATATGGACAGCATGTGATGTTTTGTCTAGGTCAGTTAAGAGCGTCGATGATGGACAGCCTCATGTGTCAGATCAAAATGTTGCGGTACATTAAGAGATCAAAGCAGTTGATTTGTCTAGTTCATGGGGTCGTTCATATTTTAGGGTACCGGAAAGGAAAGCTTCACCCAAAACGTTAAATTCCCTCGTTATTTACGCACTGTCATAACATCCCAGGTGTCTAACTCGTCTTTCTTCAGCCGAACCCAAGCAATAGCTTTACAAAACTTTGCGTTGATGTACCAAAATTCAACTCCCCTGTTTCTGATTGGTTCATAAATTGGTGAGGCCACTACCTGATTGGTCTGTAACGGTAAAGCCCTCCCCCGCACCTAATCGTAACCATAGTAAGGAGAAACGGGGGAACTAAGTTCCATAATTGTCAGTATATTTACATAATATACATTACAATGTCTGAATTATCGTTTCGGTTTAGCTTTGCTTAAAGTTAACGCAGCGCTGCGTTTGTCACACGCACAGCCACCAGTGTGCTCACTGCCCCAGACCGCCCTGACCAGCCGCAGCCTCAGCCCGAGTTCTGCTCTGCCTGGCGACGCTCTCAATTCTATCGTGGACACGACGTTCTGTGAGAGCATCTCAAAGGCCCGTCCTGAGCCCTCCAGCCCATGTCTAGTGAGTCACATACACTCAGCCAGCAACTTTTAATCCAAATGAATAACCAATTAGAACGTTTGGGAGTGTCACTGCCGAGTCTAAATTCTGATTGGACGAGCAGAATCAACGCGCGTTCTATAAATGAATGTGCTTTAACGTAAATATTAATTACATTAAATACATTAACTGCTGCGTTGCTTGGCAACCATGTACAGCCTAATTTATCGTATAGTAAATTGTTATTTGAAAACAACTGATTTATGTCTGATCTTATATTTTTCCCCGTACAGAATAACTATAAGCGTTTCTATAAGCGACTCTACTTATATAAACTATATTATGTAAATATTATGTAATCATGCACACGAACAGATGGAGGTGAGAGGAGGCATCATGGGTAACGGCAGAGAGGGCGCATCTGCCTCCGCCATGGCCCTGTCGGCTTCTGGAGGGGCCCTGCAGGGGCCCATGCAGCAGTTCTTCACCAAACTCCGCCGGCACGCCAGTCTGGAGGGAGCAAGTCCCTACTTCAAGATTAAAAAGTGGAAGTTCGACAGCAGCCAAAGAGCTTCCAGTCTGGACATGAGAGGTGAGTGGACACAGAATGGAGGTTTGTGGGAGTACTGCAGTTGTTCTTTATGTATGAGTATAGAGAAAGACATTGTATAAGGTTTGGTGAAGGGGAGGTTCTGTTGAACACAATGGCCCCTCAGTCATCAGCAAGTGGCTTCCCAGCAACAACTTAAGAAAAACATTGTTGATATATGTCAAATATATCTCAACGTTTTTAGAAATGTAGAACATTAGTAGAACATTTTAATGTTTTTTTTAGCGAACGTTAGCCAATGTTCTAAACTTTTAGCGAACGTTAGCCAATGTTCTGAACTTTTAGCGAATGTTAGTCAATGTTCTGAACTTTTAGCGAACGTTAGCCAATGTTCTGAACTTTTAGCGAATGTTAGTCAATGTTCTGAACTTTTAGCGAATGTTAGCCAATGTTCTGAACTTTTAGTGAACGTTAGCCAATGTTCTGAGATCATTCCCTGTTAGTTGGGTTACTGTTTATAATGAGATGTATAGTGTGTTTTGTTGTGGTGTATGGAACACTGTTAGAGTAACAGGGTAATAAAATTATCAAAAGAATGTCATATAGAGCAATAACTTCTCTGTACTATTTGTAGCGCTATTTATGTGTTGCATAGTGTTTCAAACTGTGCTCTGGCACATTGTTTCATGGTGCTTATATGGGTAACGTGAGTTCGAATCACACTTGCGTCATTCGTAATTTTTGTTTCTTTTGTTTATTTTATTTATGACTGTATTGCTTGATATCGAAGATAGCTGACCGATACACTAACTGAACGAATAAATAACATGAATGAATTTGAATGTGGCTCTTCGGTTATGTAAGTGTATAAAAATCTTTTGAATTAGAGCCTCTCAGGTCTGTCAGCACAAAAGAAGGTGCGATAACGCGGCTGCGGTGCCGGAAAAACAGGCGATATTATAAACCTTTGAAGTGATCGGTTTTCTAGCCTCGGGGAATGCGAAACAATATTGAACATTTCTGTGCTTTTCATTTAGCGCCAGTGTTGCGTATTACCTTGAAAATTGATTGAAAACCTTATTGGAGTTTTATTGCCTTCATGTAGCATCAAGCAGATTCAGAGTTCGGCTTTGTGTGTGTGTGTGTGTGTGTGTGTGTGTGTGTGTAACAGACTATAGAAAAATCTCTCAGCCAAAACAGAGCTGCTGTATTTGACTGCCAAAACTCCCTTTCAAGCAGATGGCCGCTTGACGCAGGGCTCTTCCATTCCAAATATTTTTTTAAAATCAGAGTCTGTCCCGAGAGCTCATTACTGCTTTAATTCTTTAAAATAACAGTGATGGTGAAGGCCATGTTCGGCATATTATAGATTTTCAGTAGGGGTGGCCATGTTAAATTACGAGACACAGATTTCATAAATTTCCCTGAATTAAACTTAAGGTGCCAAATACGCTACATTTCTTAAATGAAAACTATGAATTTTTAAATATTAAATTTTTTAAAATAACATTTTAATGATTTTATGTATTGATCTGTATTGGTCGGTTATAGTTTTGTTTCTAAAATCAATGTGGAAATATGTTAGGAAGAAACAATTTGAATATTTTTAAAGTCTGAACATATCAACTGTGTTGCGTTTCTTGTGACTTCGTAAACTCTAGAATTGATGGTTAGGCTCTGTGTCGTCCCCACAGGCTCTCCCAAACGGAGGCAGTTTCAGAGGCAGCGTGCAGCCAGTGAAAGCATGGACCAGGAAGAGCACGACGCCCATCATATCGACCTCATCCAGTACATCGCTCGCACCAAGGACGTTAACTACCGCCCCACCCGGCCCAGCCCGCGTCTCCTGTCCCCCCCCTCCACACCCCCACCCTCCCTCGGCAGGTATCTTTAATTGCCTCGCTCATGCAGTCGCTATAGCAGCCATCTGCCCACCCCACGCCTCATACAGCAGGCTTCATTCCATGCTGAATTGATCTCACTGATAGCGTTGCCTTCCCAGCTAACAATTATAGGTTGTAATAATGTTTCCCCAACATTTTAATTTAGTAACGAAACCAATATTTAAACAAGTTTTAGGAGCGTTCAAAGTATCCAGTTTTTTAGACATTGTATTAACATTATTGTATTAACATTATTGTTGGTTATAAGAACAATATCGAATCATGTTTTAATTCTGTAACGTTCTACTAACTACTTACGAATATTTATAGCTTTCCTGTAGCTCAGCGGTTAGAGCATGCGGTTTCCTGTAGCTCAGCGGTTAGAGCATGGCGTTAACAACGCCAAGGTCATGGGTTCGATCCCAGAGATTGCACATATTCAATGTATAGTGATCAATGTGTAGTATAATGCAATGTAAGTCGCTTTGGATAAAAGCGTCTGCCAAATGCCTAAATGTAAATGTAAATGTAAATTTATGATAAATTATAATAATTTAGATACATGTTATATACAACATTTTTATAAAGTTCTACGAATGTTGCTACAAGAAAGTTTTTAGCTAAACATTAGCTAACTTTCTAGGAACGTTCGCCGTTAGCTGGGTTATCACGGTATCCTCATATAGTTGTGATACATTTCGCGTAGATCATGCCTCAAAAATGCCGCTTTGCTTTAGAAGAAGCATTTTGCTGCATTCAATTTGGGTACCAAAACACCAGAACCTTTGGTATTTTTAGCTGTTCGTTTGCATTTTTCCCATACATTTGCATAATGGTCCAGGAAGGTCAATAGGCACGGTTTTCAACATTAATATATTTGTTTATATTTGCGTTCTTATTAAAACTGACTTGACTGTATTTGTTGCCGTGTAGTGGTCTTCTTAAATTAACCATCACGGAGTGAGTCACTACCATCTGTGCTCTAATGGAGAAAAACAGATGTCTCTTTTAACATCTCTCAATCTGAGCTCAGAGCTCTAACAAAATAGATAAATAAACAGATCTAATGCGCTTGAAATGGACACACACTGACATAAACATCATGGTGTGACATTTTCTAAAGTGGAGGTTCTCAACCCTGCCCCTGGAGGTCCACTTTCCTGCAGAGGATGGAGCTGAACTGCGGGAAAGTGGATCTTGAGGTCCAGAATATGAGAACTTTAGATTATGAGCTCTTATGACTTTGTATATGTGCTGCTTTGCAGGTTAGAGGTGGAGGTGATGGTGGAGCCCAGCTGCAGCAGAGCAATGGGGCCGGGGGTGATCGGCCTCCCCTCCGAGCCCCCGGATGAGAGCCTTGGAACAGGACGTCATCAAGAGAGCTTAGAACCTCAGACCTTGTACCGGGATATCTGGACTCTCCGCGCCTCCCTCGAGCGGTATGTCTCCTCAGACCAGAGCAGCAACAATGATAAAGATTCGGTCCGTAGTGACGCGGACAGCGTATGTTCTCTAGGGGGTAGGACTGAGATGGGTGGGCTTCCGAGAAATCCTTCGCAAGATATTGGAGATGAGATGGAGGTGGATGTAGACCTGCCTGTGGATGAAGGTCCGGAGAAAGGTTGCAAGCAGGATAGCGTCGATTCGGAAAAGGGGAGTGATGGAGAATCAGGAAACCGCAAGCTTCTGCAGATGGACAGCGGTTATGCATCAATAGAAGCTCCTTCACGTGCTCCTGAGGAGCTGCGGCTGTTTGGAAGCAGCAGCAGTAGTGGTAAAGATGGCTCAGCTGTGGAGCGCAGGCACTTCTTCAGTTCTGGCCGTAAAGGGACCGTTTGTGAGAGCTTTGACACGGATATCTTTGATGAGGAACTGGAGGAGGAACCTGCAGGGGCAAGCGGTGGTGTAGATGGAGTGGAGCCCGATGAGAGCACAATGCTGTGGTCCCCCTACGGCCAGATGTTCACTCAGCGTGACGCTCAACCTCATCCTCCCATGCTCTCTCGGCGCGATTACAGCATCGACGAGAAAACGGAAGCCCTCTTCCACGAGTTCTTGCGCCATGACCCGCAGTTCGACCAGCAGGAGTCTCCGTTGCGCTCCAAGCATCGCTCCCGCGTGCACCTGCGCAAACAGTGGCAGCGTTCCAAGCAGTACAGCGACCCCGGCCAGCGCTTCCAAACGTCTTTCGACCGGTACCGCACTCCGCTCCGTCGCGGCGAAACCGTGAACTATCCTCTAGAGACCAGCTACCACAGCACGCTTCCGCGAATCGTTAGCGCACCCGATGAAGAGAGCAGCGAGGGTGCGACCAGTACCCCCGAAACACCAAGAGCAGATCAGGATACTGCTGGTCAGGACACAGCAAAGGATCTGGACGCTGCGAAGGACGGCGAGATAAGAATATCGTCTAGCACTGACAGCAGTGGAACCATCAATGAAAAGGAGGTTCTTGAAGCGTCACAGGCCCCTACAGTCACCGACACTGCCGGGGAGCAATCAGTGGGCCGGGAGAACTCTAGTCAAGGGTTGCCTCCTCCGGAGCCCCCTGATGAGGGTGTTCCCACGCGGCTTGCCGAGCCAAGCTACGGCCCACAGACAATCACAGATGAGCTAAGTGACAAACTAGCAGCTACCCTCGAAGAGCGCCTGTACTCGGATCTCCACAGAACAAGGGAACAGCCTGAGTGTAGTACTGTGACCGTGACGTACACGTCACCCGATCACAGTCCGGTGTAGCACGTGGCTCCTTTCATCACCTTATACAGGAAAACTGCACAGCAACCACAGGTCCAAAGTTTTGATAGAAATTACTTTCAGGCTCTGATCTGGATTAGGTTTGTGTTGGCCATCTTCATGACATTCATTGTCGTCTTGTCCTAGATCAGTGTAGGGACGTTTCTTCCATGCCCAGAGTTAAAAAAATGAGATTAACCCTCATACCTCACGCTGATCAACACGCCGCGTCTTAAACAAACAAAATGTTGTAGTCTCTGTTATTGACGCTCTCCATTTAGCTACTTGTTGACTTCAAAAGCCAATATTTTCTCTGCACTAGTTAATCCACTGTGAAATTGGGTGCTATTAGATTTGAGATGAATTATATTTCTAAGTGCATGAATTATGTTGTATTGCTGCCTATCTGGGTGTCTGTTCACGACTCAAATTATGATTATCATCATTTTCTGTTTTTAAAACACACCGGAAGACCCTCTCGTCAGTTCGCTTTGTTTGTTTTGCTTTGTGAAATGCTATTTATTATGGCATCTGGGTTTTTAGCGTGTAGCTAACCTTGTCGTCTGAGTTTTTAAAATCAAATTTCAGGAAAAACACATTCCTTTATCCTCGGCATAATTGCGAAAATATGTAAAAATCACAATTCCTTGTTTAGGTAGACGCGTCTATTGTTCTATAGTATATAACGTCATATAATGTCATTCATAAACAACAGCATTCTGTACGTTCTGTATATTCGAACAGCATTATATATGTTCTATATTCTTTGATTCATGTCTTGATCACAACATCGGTCCAATTTTTTCAGCCAATAAGGATCGTTTACAGTCCAACCTCACGCCACGCAACGTTTGTTATCTGTGTATAAAAATGAAAGATACTGTACGTGGGATTTATTGCCTGTGTTTAGTTGAACCATAATGCTAGACGTGTTAGCTTATTCCCCACAAACACCATGTTCACAAACCAGTTATATCCATAACTCTGTTTAGTAGTTATTTAAATTCATTATTTTATTATCAAAGTACTGAATGGCTAAAACTGCCTCTTTGTGTAATACTGTAATTTTACGACCATATTATTATTATTATCACTGTTCCTGTCATCATTTCATTGTTGCTTATGTATGTTTGAATGAAAAGCAAATAGCTTTCGAGTATATAGTGCCAAACTGTTGTGAGGTAACGCTAAGATTAAACAGAAAAAGGACCACAAGCAACAGCGTGATAAAAGGGTCACGCTATCCCTGTTTTCGTAAACAGATACGCCCCTCTAAGGGTTTGAATCAGGCCCGCGACACGTTTATGAACTTGTGAGGAAGGCATGCCTTTACTTGCACGTATTTCACAAATGAACTCTGTCTTCTTTAGCATTGCTTTTCTGTGACGAATACCAAGAGGAGAATCTCTAGAGATGGTCTGTATACGTGCCATCTTTGGGGAAATAAACGGATAACAAAGTCCTTCTGAACGAATCCCGCTGCTCAGCTAAAGGCAGACACAGTTGTGGATTTTATACACATACTAACGTTCAAATACGAATTAAATACGAATCAAATACGGAATTTCCGGTAACACCAGATGCTTAAAAATGTAACATAGGGTCCCCGTAGATTGTAAACGTTGTCAGTTGCAGCTCTCGGGTTGAGCTCACAGTACGAGCTGGATTCTAGATTAATTATTTTGGGTGTGCTCTGTTCTGAAACGACACGATTGAGATTCATATTAACTATTGTGACAGTTAATGGCGATAAAGTCCATTGATGTTTTTATTGTGACCCAAAAAGCTTGTTGATGTTATGAAGCAAAGCTCGTGTAGCGTCTGACGGCATTGTCTACAAAGGCCGTTTAAAGAGTAGTCGGCCTTTTAGGGCGATTGTTTAAGCTTTTGAGTGGCGTGCTAAAAGCTACAAGGTCGAGGTGCAGGTTGTATGAAAAAAGTGCCCTACCCAGAAATAAAAGGCTTTCATTATTTAGGAGAACAATGAGTGATGTGCGTGGAGTAATTAACAATGCCAGGCGAGAGAGAGAGAGAGGGAGAGCGAGAGAAGCAGCTTTGTCACACTAGCTTACATTGTTGATTGATTGATTCTGGCTAAATGAAGCACACGGACCATCTCGTGATTAATATGGTGCCTTCCTGTGCGCTTAAACATTAGGAGACTGGCTTGATGAAGCGATAATTGAACAGTCCGAATTACCTCACCGAGGTTATTAAAGAAACGAAAACAAACAAAAAGCTTTCATTGCGTCGCGCAAATGGAAATCCGAACGACAGCTAAATCTGGTCTGTTTTGATTGTCGTTTTGATTAACTGTAGTCTGTGTAACATGTCAGGGACAGCCAGACAACTCCATATGTGCAAAGATAAATCTGAGTTGTATATAAGCACAATTATGTCCCATTGCAGGAACTAGAATAGTCTTGAGTTTGGTGGGACTTTTGGAGGGTATGTGCACAATCAATTAGTCTGTCTGTTGATGGATTACTGTGTATAGACTTGCATGTGATGACTAAAGATCATTTAGCAGATCCAAAATTAACCATCAAATGAGGTATGACATAGCAGATATTTTTTGTGTGAATCGGAAAATTAAAAAAAAGATAGCCTTGGTACGAAAATATAGTAAGGTATTTTATGACGTCTGTTATTTTAGAAGTTACGCTTTGCAGATTCCAGATTTCGCCATGTTTCAGTGGACAAAAAGAAAAAGTATTTCTATTGCTGGGTATATTTCGATGAAAGAGAAAATATATTTATGTGCAAGGTATATTTCCATAGAGAAAAAAAAAATCGGTAGAACTGCTTGATACATAAATGACTCGGTTACAGAAAAACAAAAGTCTAAACGAGTTTTCTGAATGCTTGTTTTGTTTACCTGGATCTCTTCGTTCTAGATCTGTTGAGCCTTGAGGGACCAACCAATCTAAACATTTATTTTCATGTTATGTTTTCCAACTAGTCAATAAAGAATGATGATTATAACTTTGCCCGAGTCCTTTTCATTATTTAATCTCAACATCAAGAGATTGTCTAGAGATTGTCGCTCTAAAGTCCGACCCAGCTAACAATTTTAGGTTGTAAGAAATTCCATAACATTTCCAAGTAATAAAAATGTTGAAAATGTTATTTTAAAAGTTCTATGGATGTTCAAAATGTCTAGTCTTCAGACATATTAACGTTATTGCTTGGCTTTAAGAACGTTATTTAAACATTTTGTCATCTGTAACATTTTTTAAACCTTCCCCTCACTATTTAAGAATAACGATTTGATATGTAACAATAAAAAGCATTCTACAAACGTTACAGCACGAACGCTTTTGATTACTTTGAGAACGTTTAACGCTCCCTGTTAGCTGGGTCACAGCAGCTGTCAATGTTCCACCCTGTTGTTCACTTTCTTAGGTGCTGAAATGTCCCTTAGGGGAACATCAAATATTCATATCAGCCAAGCTAATAAATTAAAGATGACTGTACAGTCATTATGATTCTAAATCAATAGCAACCCGGGTAACCAGGGAGAGAGAGAGAGAGCGAGAGAGAGAGAGAGAGGGCCTTTACTCTTCTGATACCGGCTATCAATCATCTGTGTGAGGACACAAACAAAAGATATCATTGGCACATCCTATTCATTCAGGTCCTTTTGCCACAACACGTTCCTCATTTAAATTCAAGATGAACAACCAGGAATAAATGTTGCCTGTCAATGGAGATTTAATTTGCGCTGAAGAGAACTGAATGTTTGTCCATTATTCAAAATGGTTGTTGCATACAGACGTGATATTACGAGGGAAAGACATACAGCCCGTGACCTATTTTTGGATCAACATCTTTTGTTGGTCCTGGAACGGCATTTCTGTCAGGCAAACAGTGTGCTATTCCTAACCATTAACTGCACCTACATTTAAAGGGAAATATTTATCAAAATAGGTTCATAAAATGTTATTCCGACCTCTTCAGAGGATATTAAACAGAGGTGATTGTTGTTGACATACAGTAACAGTGTAGAGCTATAAAATGAATGTGGATAGCATAACTCAAGATAAACTGATCTCAATTAGTTGTGAAACTGTCTTTTCATTTCAGCCTTTGGCATCTTTGCAAATCCGAGCGCAGTTGGAGATTTTGTCTAAAACTCTTGAGAAGACGTGTGAGATTATATGTTTTGCGCAAAAGAACAATCTGAGAAGCAGGTTTCTAAATTTACATTTATGCATTTGGCAGACGCTTTTATCCAAAGCAGTTCATTCAAATTATACATTTTGTCAGTGCGTATGCTCCCTGGGAATTGAACCCACGACCTTTGCGTGGCTAGCACAACGCTTTACAAACTGAGCTACAGGAACACTAAGATCGTTCCAAATAATCTCGTTTTAGTGTAGGAGAAACAGCTGACATTTGTTTTCTCATTTATGGCTCAACCCCAGCCTTATGTACAAAAATCCCACATCTAAATCCTACACCTTAAATCTGATTGGCCCACAGAAATGTCCATCAAGACCAGCAAAATATCCTCCTTATCCAAAAAATCATTTAAATACTTTTGCGTGCAACGGTTGCGTGTCGCACGTGTAACTTTTTGCATCTTAGCCTAATTGGAACCTCATTTCGTGCTGAGTGGAAATCAAGCAGAAAGGGTAAGGAAGACAGACAGTTGTGACATCACTTTTCAGAGCTCATCTTTGGTTAGTATGACTGTACTCTGCAAAGGGTGCCCGGGGCTACGGTATACTGTGTGCTTCATGCAGAGTTCCCTCTAGAGCTTTCGTTTCATAATGATCTACTGAACACAGACTCTATCATTGGCAAACTGGAGATGTAACGAGGGGTGGGGTTGCCCATGGAGACTTATCTGTGTGTAGTTATTCATTTATTCCTATAATGGAAGTGTCAAAAGTTTAGATTGATTGGACTGTGCCTGAAACCACGGTGAGATTCGAAGTAGCAGAAACCAAATGCGTATGAAACGTCTCTCTGCTTTGGGAAGCACAATATCCAGTGCAACCCATTAGGCGGAAATGGCCAGTGAGTCACCAGCGATGCACAAATTAATGGAGGTAAAATGTAACTCGCTCTTCACCCCATCCCATCTAAAGAGACAGAACGATACTTTGAGAGAGAGCAAACCATCAACATTTTAATCGCCCTGTTCCCTTATCTGTGTGAGAGAGAGAGAGAGAGAGAGAGATAGATAGGGGGAATGCGTGGGAGTTCTGGTGACTCAGTCAGGATAAGACACACTTTCATTGGAAGGTCACTCCGACTCTCCTCTCCAATTAAGACATGTTTAAAATGCGAGAAACTGGTTACTGGTATTTTCACCATGCCAAGCTTCAGAAGCATTGGAATCCGTCTGCCAAATAAGATCTGGATCCCACAGGGAAAGAAAAGAATTAAACTGTGAAGAGGTTAAATGAAAAGCAAACGGAGACTTCTGACTAAGCCTCCTGCTTTAATAGGAAAGCTCTCCAGTAACCTCACATATCTCCTCCAGGGTCTCTGAGGAGATCTCAATAATGTCTCACAATGTGCTCACACAGATACCAGATTCCTCAATCAAGAGATTCCAGTACGAACTTCTTATATAATTCTAATATTTTATTTTATTTCATCGAAAAATCTAATACAATTCCAAGAATTTTGCTAGCTATGCAATCCACATACCGTAATTATAGTTCTTCCCCTACTGTTTGTCAACAACTTTCTCCTTTACGTCACGTTTATTTCTCTAGGGAAATTTTAGGAGAACGATACGAGACATTGGGAGAAACACGCGAAAATTAGCTGACATTTAAATGAAACGCGAGAGCGATGTTCCCCTGCGAACTACAGAGCAAAGTTTGAGCGATAACATTTTCTTCAGCTTTTCCTTATCGCGTCCTTTCTGCTTTTTGACGTCGTGTGAAACTGATTATGTCTGAGCCGGAACACAACAGATAAAACACTGATGGACGTTCAGATAAGTCAGTAACGTTCAGATCTTCATGCGCGGGAACAGGATGCTAATGCGAGAAACTGCCGTGTTTAGCATTCGCTGTGATGAATGAAGGCTACATCGGGAGCACAATGTGAGGTGATTCTAGCTGTTTCTTTCCTGAGGGGCCGAGTGGGCAGAGGAAAGTGGGAACTTGTTAAGTGATTGAGCCCAGTGCTTATGAATGAGTCATAGGCAGAGGAGCCCACATGAATGGGCAGGTGCCACTGCACTACAGAGAGAGAGAGGGAGAGAGTCATTTACTGTCTATAACAGAGTAGTCTTCATGTTTATTAATATCTTGCTATTTTTTATACTAGCATTATTCATTTTTTACATATCTTTTTTTTTTAATACTTTCTGTCAGTTTGCCCATGTGTGTGTGTGTGTGTGTGCTTGTGGGGGCTTTTTAAAAATAACGTGTTTGTTACTATTAAAAAATATAAATACACCAAATAGTAATACTCCAGATCCTGTTTTACTTTACATCTAATAATGTCAACGGGTTTGTGTGAGGGTTGGATTTAACGGTAGGGGTACTCAGAATGTATATATAGAACATATCATTAGCACGACAAACATAAAAAACAATCAATGTCTATGAGATATCCTCGCTAGTATAGTGCAAAAAGAACCGTATTCTTTTACTCAGTCTTATAGATTGATATGATTTAGTACATCATACAGCAAGCATTTTCTCCTTATTTCAATGTACGCGCGTGTGCGCGTTGCATTGATGCATAATCGTGAATAATCGTGCCGACGGATTTGCAATTGAGGCAGATAGAGTGAAAGAAAGCTAAAGAAATGCTGAGAGGACAGAGCAAGAGAGAGCGATCCCTGGAAAGCTGATTAGGACCCAGCTCATGCCCACACATCCGCCCACACCCTCTTCCTCCTCTGCCTCTCTTCCTCCTCTTATACTGCTGAGGAGCGTAGGGCTCCTCGTGGCTGTGTCCACCTCTGTAACAGCCCTGTTTCGTCAGTTTACCGCGATGGTCTTTATCTGTTGTGCTCTGCAGCACAAGAGAAAAAAACTCTTGAATGACACTCGTCTAAAGAAAGCGCAGCCGCATCAATGTTTAACCAGAGAGGGATGATTCACTTGACAAGCTTTTGAAAAGCACTGTTGTGTAAGGTAATGTCTTTTTATATCTATAAAGATCCAACTGACCTTCAAAATGTCTTTTAGGTGAGCTGGACGTCTTTGAAACGGTGACCTTTCCTCAAACAGCTTTTTATACCGTTCAACGGCCTCGCGCAAAGTCGCCTCTGAACGGGTGAATCTTCACCGCGCGATTACCCGAGAGGCAGTACGCTTAACATCTAGATGTACATTTTCCTTAGTAAGTGTGAATGGTGCTTGTAAGACTGTTGTGGGTGGTTGCCAGGGTGTTGCTATGCAGTAGTTAAGGTGGTATGGGTGCTTTCCTAAGTCAAAATAGCTCGGTTCCAAGTCTGTATAATATTCAGGTTCCTAGATTCAACACAGTTCCCACCATGAACAAAATCTATATTGTGTGTTTGCCCGTTTCATGGTCTACCCAAAATCTGATTTAGAAAAATGTCACACCTCTCCTACAAACTACACAATTTGAATTTATTATTTGTATCTGTTCACAAACAGTGCTAGTTATACATCAACGTTTAATACGATAGGCTTGAGATTTGTTCAAATCCCCAAGCAAACAGTACTAGCAATGAGAGCAAACAAGAACTGAACAACAAGAACATGGCTTAGCAACTTAGCAGCACTACTTATCAGACATTTTTTTATTAATTAGCCTCGCAAAAAAAGAAAACCTTCCAAACGGGTACAATACACTCCAAGATTCTGGCAACAAACAGCAAGCGTTTGCACCAGTAACAGAAACCGTTCTCAGAACGTTCTCTAAAACGTTCTCTCAAAGTTATCAAAAACATTCTTGCAGCAATGTTAGTATAACGTTTTATACTGTTATGTTGCTTTTTATCAAAAATTTTACTCTAAAGTTGTTAGTGGAACGTTATAACCAACGTTTGACACGTTCTTATAACCAAGCAATAACGTTAATACGACAAATTTAAAAACGGGATGTTTTGAACATTCCTACAACGTTTAAAACAACATTTTTAACATTTCGGTTACTTATGGGAAACGTTAGGGAAATGTTCTTACAACCTAACATTGTTATCAGGGTGTGAGCGCCACTCACAGTAAGTCTGGTTAGATGCAGTTACAGACCTCTGTGACGTGCGACAATAATGCACGTGGAAAAGGTGATGCGGGGCACAAAAGAATGCATGCGGAATCAGAGTCATGCATGTGTTGATTGGCAGAACGGGAGAGCACGGTCTATTGTACAAGTGTGACTCTTCTGCTTGCCGCAGAATGACTCACAGTTGCCATGGCAACTTTACCACTCACCACTTTCTAATCGCCTATTTCAACAGCCTGATGAAGAGCGCGAAGGCTGAGTAAAATGCTACCGGAAATGATCAACATGCGGCGCTGGACGGGCCCAGAAGACCAGAGCTGGTTTATAGCTGCAGACATCAGTTTTAACAATCCTTCCCTCACTAATGGAATGACAAATGATGGAATGACATGAGCGAGCACGAAAACAACACGACCTCAGTGGAGCCTTAAATACATCGTTTTAATGATAGAAGGACATTTTATTTTGTAAGATTTCCCGTGGGCTTGAATTGTTGGTTCGGACGTCGAGTTTTATTGCCCAAAAATGTCTTTAATACAATGTTTTAACCTGAAGAAACGCTGGATGTGAACTTTTTAATGAGTGTTTGTTTTCCACTAAAAGCTACAATCCGTAACTTTTTGGGTTTAAAAAATGACCAAAAATCAGTTATTCAGCTGCTACGTGACAGATTTCTTTACCCTGATTTATTGTACGTTTATAATATTGATTTATAATTTGAGCTGTCAGATGTGATTTTCCAGTAAAAGTTAGTTTCATTTAACTTTGACAATGAAAAGTAGGAAAAGTAACCTGCAATTTTATGTTTCGAACAGAGGTGGCGGTAGAGAGGCAAAAGTTACAGATTGCAGCTTTAAGTGACATAGAAATATCTGCTAAAAGTGACCGTAAATTACATATCTGGTGGCGTCAAACCTAATGCCCATACACTCATTTATGTTAATCATGCTATTTGTAGCATAGACACAATAACCCTAATACGTAAACTCAAAATTACATTTTACATTTTCCATGACTGATTACAAACAAGCATTGTATGTCCCCAGGAAAATCTGCTATTATTCAAAACAAAACGTTGAGGAAATTACAAGCTCCTACAAATTAAATGTATTTATCTGTTGGGTGTCCCAGAAGCATTAGGTGGTGAGAAACAAATGGAACAATTACACAATTAATCTGACCCCGTGTTAAATTAACATGTTTTGTTAATGCAGCCTGAGCAGTGACTCAATATGATAAAGCAGGAAGTGAAAGCCGCCTACCCGTAAAATTATTCTATATTCCCGTCATGTGTCAGGAATAAACAAAATAAAAAATAAACAAAAATGGGAACATTGCTGGCGTTCTTAAAAGAAGTCAAAGACATTCGTTTCAAGTTAAAAGTGTTTTTAACTTTCAAAAGTTCAATATTTATGCCTGGTGAGTCACAGCTGCGGTCACAATTCACCTCAAAGAGAAAGTCTGATTTACCAGCCTCCAGTCCCTTGAATCTTATGAGTAATATTGCTTTTACCTGTTTATCAGTAAATAAAGCTTCCTTTGTCGTCCAATCAGATTTTAACAATAAAACGGTGGAATTATGTTTTTCTAAAAGAGTGTGTGCCCTGGCACAAACCCAATAAGCAAAAGGATACAAGACGAGGTAAAAATCACGGAGAAAAGCTTTTAAGACACCTCTACAAATTTAGGCATCCAAATTTAGACCCTGGTAACAAATTTGGGTTGTAAGAATGTTTCCATAACATTTCCTTTAGTAACAAAAATGTTACAAATATTTTTTTGAATGTTCTAGAAACGTTCACAACGTCCAGTTTTTTAGATATTGTATTAAGGCTATTGCTTTGTTAATGTAATTAAAAAAATGTTAACTACTTAAGAATAACATTTTTAGTATATATAAAAAACAGTCTACTAACATTACCGCTTTTTTGACAGCGTTGAGAGAACTTCTAGACAACGCTCCAGAAACGTTCCCTGTTGAGCTGAGAAAATAGATAAACCAAATCAACTGTTACCATCAAATGATGTCATTTATTTAAGAGTGCATTTACTGCAGACATGTAGGTTTATTACATCATCTGCCTGCTTTAGATGTTTAACCATAGGCTCCACAGAAGCTGCAGTCTGTCTGCAGACTACTGTGTTTTCTCCATCAAACCTGAACTGAGCGCTCTAACAGATGTCCTCATACCAAAAGTCATTCACTTCTGAGGCTAATTCAAAGGACAGGCCCAATCATGCCCAACTGAAAAGGTTCGGATGTTCAAGGAGACTAGATTAGCATATTTACCTAAAAATGAAATATAAATAAATAGAGGTGAGCCACTTTTGAAGTTATAGAACAATTCAGCTTTTCATTAAAGACGCAAAGGTAAGTAATGAGTTATGTTTGACCATATGGTCTCGCTATTGACAAGAAGAAGATTCCTATGCCCGTGGAATGAAGTGATTCATCTCCCCATTTTGTCCCAAAAGGATGCAAATATGTAAATATGGTGTAAGGTCAAGGTTTCTTGATGAGGAACTCAAGATGATTCACTTAGATGAATCAAGATGACACACATATTCATGAATATGTAAAAGACGACACCCGATTCATCTTAATTGTGCTGTAAACAGGCGGATGTAAAGTTACGGAAGCTGAAAACTTCTATTTGGTGCTAGATTTTCGGAAGGAATGAGTTCCACACCAACGCCAAAGAACGTACAAGGAGAAAGACACACACGCTAATAACTTTGGTTTATGCTACGTCTCAAGACAAGAATGTTTCTATAGGAAATCATTACATTTGCATAGTAGGTTACCGCATGGTGCCTATGTCCTATGGCAAATCCCCTTAATGTTGATATCTGCAAGGAGCCGTGTTGTTAATTTTAAACACCCATCTGCCCTTTCGCTTGTTTAAATATTTATTAAAAGTTTTTTTTTTCTTCTTTCAACCTTTGGCTCACATCCTGCTTCATGTTGCGCGCTGATGTGCCCATGTAATTGAGCTGTGATTTATTTAATACAGGAGTAAATAATGACATCATTCTTATATGAATGAATGGTTGTCGTTGAGAGTGTCTGCATGCACAACCAACCTACGGTTCCTTATTAATCACATTACAAAGAATGGTTTATACTGATTATTACTATTAGTGATTGTATTTATTAGAAAATGTTATCTTTAATGATATTAAAAGCAGCTAGTCAAAGAACGGATGTGTGTTTAAGTAATTTTACCACAGTTTATGGGGTTCACATCAGCTTCACATCTTCCCCCCTTTAGCTTACACCCTTTCCTGGGGTAATAATCATTTTACTCACAGCCTTTTGCGGTTAATAGCATACAGTCAGTTACCATAGGTTGAAACTATATGCATTTTGAGCTAACAAGTAATGGGTTAATGAAATTATCCTGGAAACATTTTTGTTTCACACAGATACTGATAAAAAAAATAGCCATTTTGTATTATTTCCTGAAGCATGAACTGCCTCAAAAACTTTACCTGCTTTGATAGGTGAGAAACCCTCTCGTGTCTCACCACTTACCACAGTGGGACGACAGTCGTCACCCGCGACGAAGCTAAAAATTCAGCGTTTGGCTGTCAATCGTTTCGTTTTTCGTGATTTTCGCGATGGGTCGTCGAGTTTTTCCACCTCAGCGACAGCGAGACGCGGGAAACGCTCCCGCCCTGCCGCGTGCGCGCTCCCCGCGTACTCGCTGCCCTGGCGCGAGGATGTTACGCTTCAGTCATTTGTTGCCATGGCAACTGTGTCCTGGCCTTCAGACCTGTGAGCAGTTTATATATTAAATTTGGTTTTT
>JAZGTI010002838.1:0-12281 GCA_036877585.1 Botia kubotai
CATGCTGTAGTTTCAACTGACACAGTGACACTCAAAACACGCTTTTTTTTAAGAAACAAGATATTCAACATGTACATGTACCAAACGATATCTAACATCATAAGTATTCACCCTTACCAATGAAATGAAAATTAGATTTATGATACAAAAATACAGCTAGGATATTAACCATATGTTCATTTCTACACACTGTTTAATCCCTAGTAGCTGATATACTTAATTCAATAGACATATAAAAGATTAAGGCACAAAATGGTTAAAGTATCTAAACGTACCAGTTTAAGATAATTCAAGTATGTAACAACATCATTAACTTTTATACACACAAATAGCATCGACATACTGACCTTTTGTCACATATAGCGGCTATCGCGCTAATCGCGAGGCCCTCAATATCATATTACACAGTGTTTATGTGTAATATGATAAACGGAAGAGTGTTTTGTGCATCTACAAACATTTACCTGAAAAGAAGTTTATAAAGATGAATAAAGAAAAATGAAAAGGGGAGCGATGCAGTGATGGCTTCTTTACGTATTTACTCTGAATGAAGCACATCACGGCCGCGCCACCTACTGAAGCGTTCAACGACGTCATAACGCAGGTATGCCAAGGGAAAATAAATTCAATAAATGCACATAACACCTTTTTAAGAACAAATATGAAATTAAACAGTTTTCAGCAATATTAGAAAAATAACAATTTTATAACGTGGATTCAAACAAAATGTACCACTTAAACATAACTGGTATTCAAATATTTAATATATCACATCAGCAGTCTCCCAACATGCACGCAAACAGGGGACCATGGCAAGGAACCAAAACTCCAGTGATGTATAGCGCCTTTCAGCATGCAACGCTATACTTAGATAATGCAAGGGTGAATGACATTAGAGTGATAAAATGTTTTCCGTGGTTGTGCAGTTCAAAACAACAGATATAACAGGGGTGGTTGCGCAGTTCAAAATAACCGATATAACAAGTAAAAATAGAACATAAAACCATAATAAGAAAAGCTTTTTAAATGTGATGCCGAGTTGATAACTGTTTTGCTGCGTTGAGTAAACAAATCTAAATTAGTCGAATCTTGTCGAATCGAACAAATCTAGTCATATCATATTATTCATAAGTTGGGCAATGCGTATAGGGAAGTATTTTGCAGTTAAGTGAGAAAAGTGAGAACAAGGGCGTAATAATTTTCAGGTGAGCAATACAATTTCTAAAACATAGATTGCGTTTAAAGTGATTTTACACGTGTTGAGCAACAATTGCTATATTTTAACAATTCTTGTTAAAAGGCAGAGATTTTGCAAAAGGTCCGCATTGTTGAAACGAACTAAATGAAGGAAAATGTGTTTTACAAGAGCAGTTAAGAAAATAAATTTACAATATCGAGCATGAAAATAAGAAAGTAGTTAGAGCAAGCGTTTTTGCAAACTTTTACCGTGTTGTTGAGCGTTTATATATATATAAAAGAACAAGCGCTTTGCATATTATTATATTTTGCATAATATGTTTGTATTTGTTGAAAGAAAATAATTTGAAAGTTCCGTGCCACCGGCAACTGTGAATGCAATAATCTGAGAAATCAACTTTAAAGGACAGGAGAACAATGCATAAAACAAAGTCATGACCGCGTCTGTTTCATGACAGTGTCGGCCAGCTGTAAAATGTTGGAAAATCACGATTCTTGTTAAAATAATGTATGCCAGCGATGCATAAAATGCAAAAATTAAATCGTTTTCCACTGATTGGCAGCGTTACGGCCATCTTAATAATGTTGAAAAATCACGATTCTTGTTAAAATTGGTTCTTTGGTCCTGTTAAAAGTTTTTGCAAGCGATTTCCTTTCTGCTGCTCATTGCAAGGTAATAAAAGCACAGCAACGTAAAAAGCGCAAATCTATAGAGATTTTAATGGCGTTGCAAAAGTAATGCCTTTGGGGATTGCAAAAATGACTTTAGGGAACGAATGTTTTGCAAGTGAGTTCAGGTTGGCTGTGTGGTGCAAAATAGGAAACCTAAAACACTACTGAAAATGTGTTTTCAGGGTTAAGCAATACGATCGTAGTGATCATCCTAGTAATTTCAATGTTGATCAGATGTGATAAGAATTAGAGTTTGAACATTTTTTTAAGCAAATGCAATGTGAGAAAAATAGCAATTTCAGTGAAATGCGTGTTACATTAGGTAATGAAAAAGCACAGACGCTCAGAAATATGCAAAGATTCAAATGACTGTACTGTATATATGTTTCGCAAGTGAGGTAAGTTTGGTTGGAAATACAGGAAAACTGCACAACCAGCGACACAAGTGGTTTGTGTTGTTGAGCTATGAAATATAAGGAAATAGGAAGTTTAAAGGTGATATTACCACTTGTGTTGTTGAGCACTATAAGCCTGGAAGACATGCACACTTCTCTCTATATGTACACTCTGGAAACAAGACCAATATCTATTGCTTTTTGTTCGTCTGAGGTAATCGAAGAGTCCTTATGTTTACCTAAATTGAGAGGACACTGTCAGAGCTTACTAGCTTTTGGCAAACATATTTCTTAATACTGGAAATCGTTGATATATCAATATCTACTGTCTAGAAACCAGTTTTAATGAACTCCAGTCAGAATCTTACATACAACGTTAATTTCAAGTTCCTTGCTTAACGGTGCCCATTGATTGTTACAGGACAGGTACTATACTTAGATCCTCGTTTGTCTTCAGGATTTATTCCATTTTATTCAGCCATTTTTTACCCAATATTTCCGTTCCAAAATCATTTAGGCTTTACTCTGTGTGTGTAAAGAAGTGTCCATTAAATGCAGAAAATGTCATGAACAACGTTTTCTGGCACAAACGGAAAATCATTCAGATTTCTTGAATCTTTCAAACAAAATCGACATTCAGATCCTCACTGGAATTTAAAACAGCACATTCAGAAAAATAAGAGCCAAGGCGTCTGAAAATTAAAATATTCTGCAGAAGAAGATCATGATTATTTATTCATTCTTTTTTTCTGAAACTGTGATATATCCTTACCCCTTTATTTTATTGTGAGATAGAACCTCAGAACAGCTCCTTCACTTTCCTATTGTCATCTAAAGGCATTTCCTGGTAATTAGCTTTGTTTATTACAAATTCGGGAAACGCTGCAATAAGGTTTTCTTGTTTTTGTTTTTTTTTTGTAAATTTTGACAAATTTACATTCATTTAGCAGACACTTTTGTTCAAAGTGACTACAAAGAAAGAGAGCATAGTCTCTAACTCATTGTCTTAAGAACCAACAAGCCAGGAGAGATCAGGAGTATAGAAGATCAGGAGGGGTGTGACGTGGGCTCCCTTTGGTTGATTAAAGACCAGACATGCTGTAGCATTCTGGATTATTTGCAGAAGTTTGGTTGCGTTGGCTAGATGGCCAGCCAGAGGCAGTTCTCCAGTTTGAAACTATGAGTGCTTCGAAAAGCAGCTGCGTTGCATGCTTGTACAGGAAAGGTCAGGTTATCCTGATGTGTTGTATGTAGGTAGTGAATTTCAACTGGTTATCAACCACCATCCACAACGTGGACCACCATGGAGTTTTGGTGAATGCATAATTGTCAAAAGCAATAGGATTGTGAACTTTCAAAAACAAAAATGGAACAGTTGACCAACTCATTTTGTTTTTATTTTCTTTTTAATGGTTAGTCAACATTTGCCACAAAAGTACATATTTGCAAAACTGAGCAATGTGCTTTCCATCAACTACGAAACATATACCAACATACAAGCCTTTTTCAACAATTTGCAGGAATGCAATTGTACATTTGAGAAATTCTGTTAAGGTCACATATGGACAGAAATCACGGACAGTCACAAAAACAGGATACACATAGGGATCTACAGGCTAACCTCCACGGTCACATCCCAGGGTGTGCTTTTATGGCTAGTAATTTTTCACACGCAATGACAGGGATTTCTCAAGCATGCCTATTTATTTAGATGGTAGAAAAGTGTTGTAGTTATCATCAGTTCAGTCAACTCTATTCCATAAAGAAAGTATATTCTTAGTATCCCTAATTAGTTTTACTAATATTCATCTTATAGAGAATATTTAAAAATAACATGCAATATGTAATTCTTTCACCTTAGAAGAATCACTCAAAGCCTCCAGGGTTTTAATGCCAAAAGATAGACTTTATTAGAGTTGGTCTGCAGAGCAGCTCTAGCTTCGCATAATCAAAAATATATACATATATATATAACAAAGTCTGCTCCGTGGGAGGACAGTACATTCTGTACAATAAAATGTACTACTTTGCTTATTAAAAATGGAGTCCACGTGCATTCCTTAGCAAGAACATGTCTGGACATTTTCCAGCCTACATGCAGTGACTATAATAGTAGAATAAGTGCTTACCATAAATATCCATATTCTCTAATGCTTATCTATACTATACTTGATTTGTTTATATTCTGATTAGTAAAATAATTACTTTAACACTTCAGGGATTGTTTATTAAAGGAATCAAATGTACCAATGGGCTTGTTGTTGATGTAGACCTATGTTAATGTGGCTATGAATCTCTGATTTTGTCTGGAGTACCTTGGAGTATGACTGTGTTAATACTCTCTTGTCACTCTAATGTCACTCTCTTGGATTACTATCCCAGTGTATAAAGTAGCAGGTCTGTGGTGACATTAAATCATTCAGTGTTTTTTTTTATTAATTTCAGACACAGAAAGCTAATTCAACAAGAAATACAGAGTTCTCAAAATTAGACATTAACAAACTTCAAGAAGTGGTCAATCATCTTTGTTTTGTGGTGGGTGCTCAAAAGACCAAAACTGACAGACAGAAACTGACAGACAGAAAAACGTCCTTAAACTACGCGTTTGCTCACATTTCACCATTGTATTTCTTAAAATTTTAGGCTGCTATTTTTGTACAGCAAGCTATGCTATTTCATGAATGTCACGGCTGAAGGGCATTGTTGGGCATGTTTTATAAGGCACAGCTCAGAATCAATGACTGTCATAAATCTCTTACAAAATTTGAAAAGTGTAAAATATGTAGGGTCTATTTAAAGTGTAAACATGTTCACTATTTCTGTGTATACTTTTTAAAACATCTTAGAGGCCAAGTGCATGGAATGTGACCTGAGATAACAATACCAACACTTCTTACACTCCTGTAAATTCTGGCTCAAGGACGTTCCAGATTCCTTGGGACCACGTCACCCTCCAATACCATCCAATAAAGAAAAGCTTCACGACAGAGAAGAGAGTTTTTAAAAATTGTTGTGGCAGCAATGAGAGAATTTTGTGGCATGGCAGGAAACATTGCTTATAACTTGGGGACTTTTCAGAGGAAGGTAAACAACTGAGAAGCAGCTATGGTTCACTTCAAAGACAGATGAAAACCTTAATAGACAATGTAGCACACAGGACTCTTTAGGATGTTTCAATCAGAAAGCTCAGCGTCTGTTGAATTCTCTGATGTGGACAACCTAATGCGTTTATCTGCGCCAAAGGATTAATTCATGAACTTAAGCGGCCACAGGACTTAGGTGGACATACTTTTTTATTCAAAAAGTGCTGTGCAAAAATTTTGAAACTTTAACAGGGATTAACATAAAATAAGTTCCTCAGTGAATGCATAATTGTCAAAAGCAATAGGATTGTGAACTTTCAAAAACAAAAATGGAATGCAGGCTTCCTGCATCTGTCATTCCCAAGGCGAACTGATGCTGTATTGGCCGCAAAAGGAGGCCCTATACCATACTAATGAATTATAGTGGTCTAAAACCAGGCGTTTCTGTTTCATTGTCCTGTTTTTATATATATATATATGTATATATATATGATTTATACCACACCCCCTGAACCCACCCATGTGCCAGCCTTTGAGAATCTGACGTGTGCGCCAAGTTTCAAGAGTTTCTAAACATGTTAATAAAATTATTATAATTTAAAAATAAAATAATAGTAATAATAATAATGAAAGAAAAACAATTTGCACTTTCAGTGCTTGGGCCCTATATGTATATATATATACATATTAAAATTTCATATAAAGCAGAAATGCCACATTTATTAAAAGATTTTACATTTCATTTCAATAGTCCATAGTCCAATAGTTTAGACATTCGACTAATTATAGGTAGCTTTCCAACAACTTCTTCCAGTTATCGTAAACTGTCTGGTCTGCTTAAAGGAATAGTTCACCTTTAAAGTTTCTCATAATTTACTCATCCTCATGCCATTATAGATGTATATGACTTTCTCCAGCTGAACACAATTGGGGTAACAATAAATAATATCCTGATTCCTCCTGTGTTGTAATAGCATTTAATAGTTTTGAAGCTCCAAAAGGGCATCAATCCATAATAAAAGTAATCTATATGACCCAATTGTTGGTAATAAACATATTTTGAAGATGTTTAAAAATACATTTATAAATGTATATAAATACAATGTATATAAATTCTATATAAATACATTTATACAGAATGTTTTTTTCAGCATTAGTACGTCACGTTTGAATGTAATGACAGTAAAGGCCAGCAGATGGCGTTAGTGTTTCTGCAGCCACCTGTTTTGGCGCATACATCAAAAAGCATTTGGATGTGTATTTACATATTATTCTACTGTTTATATTCTACTGTCTAAAGTTTGCAGTTTTGCAGTAGTATTACATTATGCTTACTGTCAATTGTTCTATGGTCTTAAATAATAAGAATATAGTTTTTCACCATGATGCTGCTACAAATTAACTGTGAAGTGTATAAATCTACACTTTAATCATTTAAAATATGAGAATAGAATGTGTTTTGGAGCAGATCACCGCCATCTGTTAACAAAAGTAAAATAACATGACTGCTTGCATCAGTGTTCTTTACAGCCACCTGTTGTGGAATAATTTTAGATATTATCAGAAGGTTTGCATTTGGTTATATAATTACCTTTTCACAATTAGTTGTCAAAGTTTATATTTTAAATCATTCGAAAGTGTATACATATATAATGCCACATTATGCTAACAGGAACTTTTTGTTTTTTGATGTGTGTGTGTGTGTGTGCATGCAGTATTTCCCACACGATTTATTTGTGGTGGCCTGCCACATCATTAGCATTGACCGCCAAAAATATATTTTTTTATTTTAAAATGGTTAATGTATTATAATTGACACGTTAAAAAAATATGGTTGGTCAAGTTTGATGGAACAACAAAGGTGTTACTTTTTAATGAAACCTTTTTAATTACATTATTTTGTTCAGATTGCAATTCCAGCAAGTCACCAGATCTTGAACCATTACAATTGAGAAAACAATTTCCTCCAAAAAAACAATCAGAAAAACTAAATTTTTTTAGGGAATTGGGCTCTTGTGGCACTGGTGGTATGTGACAGTAAAAACTACTGATTTAAACTATATGTACACAGAGTTTAATATATTTAAAAAGGTACATTGTCATTAATACACTATGTATAACGAAGAGTCAGAGGGATTTGGATCCATTTGCAGCTTTAATGGCAAATTGTCGAACGGTTCAGAGTTAAACATCAACAACAGGTACAGCTGAGGCAAGGCAAAGGCAGTAATCATAAAACAGGCTAGGGTCAAGGCAGGCAGCAAACAATCAAAGTCCAATAAACAATCCAAAACAAGGGCAGGCAGAAAATAGTCTGGGGTTTAGTAGGGGTTTAGGGTTAATAGGGCCTAATAATGTGTGTATATATAATAGGGAGGTGTGGAGCCTTCTCTGTAACAGAACCACCCCCTGCGAGTGGCTCCTGACGCAAGAAGGCAAACAGAGCCGGGGCCTGCCTAGAAGCGTCAACTTTAACTATGAATGGCCGTTCTGGGTCTGGATGGTTTGGTGGATTGACGATTGTTCAGAGTGGTCAATGGAGCAACAACTGTACTGAAGTTGCAGATGAACCATCTGTAGAAATTAACAAATCCCAGGAAACATTGTAACTCCTTGATTGTTCGAGGTTGTGGCCACTCCAGAACTGCCCTCACCTTCTTATCCATGGCCACTCCCTCCTGACTGATGATATACCTGAGGAAAGACGTGCTTGTGCTATGGAACTCACATTTCTCTTTCTGGAAGCACGGCTGAGTAAATTAAAACATCATAGATATATACGCTCACCCATTTGTCAAGCATATCACGGAAAACTTTATTCAAGAATGAATGAGAGATTGAAGGGCTATTCGCTAGACCGAAGGGCATTACCAGATTCTCATAGTGACCACTGGTAGTGGAGAATGCGGTTTTCCACTCATCCCCTTCCAGGGTGCGGATCAGGTTGTAAGCATTTCGCAGGTCCAGTTTGGTGAAATATTTGGTGCGGTGGACTTGTTCAAGGGCAGCTGTAGCTGTAACTGTAGCTTGTTCAAGGGCAGCGATAATCAATACATGGCCGCAGACCGCTGTCCTTCTTTATTACGAAGAAGAAGCCAGCTGAATCGGGGAGGTTTGAGGGTCTGATTAATCCCTTGGCTTATTCCTCTTTTATATACGCTTTCATGGCTTCAGACTTGGGCTGTGAGAGTGGGAAGATCCTCCCCTTGGGGGTGTAGCACCGAACGCACCAGGTCGATTGTGCAGTCAACGGAGCGATGGGCTGGAAATAAGGCTGAGTTCTCAGGCATGTAGCTAGGGATGGTACGGGATGGATGGCAAAAGCGGAGCAGATTGTCGATCTGAATGCTGAGATCAATGTATTCACCCAGGTTTCTTCCCTTGTCACCGCAGGCCCACACCGACTGGAGTTAAACCCTCTTCTCAACCTATACTGTCTGAGCTGCAAGTGCGCGGAAGGTCAACGCATACTCTGCAGTGGTTCCTCTACCTTGTAAAAGTGTTGGTCACGAGCACTTTTACTATCCGTGGGGTGTTTAAAGACCTCTCAGAAATGTTGGAGGAAGGCTTTGAAGGTAGAGTATGCCGACCCGTCACCTCTCCAGACAGCAGTGGCCCAATCCAGTGCCCTTCCTAAAGCTATGCGACTGGTGGCTGTGGGATAGAGAGCAGGCTGTTGGATGACGAAGAGAGTGCATTGGAGCAGGAATCCTTTGCACCTGGTGGGGTTCCCGTCATATTGCTCCGGGAATGCCAAGCGAGGGCTGACAGAGGAAGCTTAAGCCAAGGCCACATTACTGGGAGTTGGTGGTGAGGTGACAGCAGTCTCTGGTGGTGCGAGACAAAGGCTTTGCAGGGCTTTGACAAGTTCCTCAGTGAGTGTGATCAGTTGGTTGAGCTGGTGCTGGTGCATGGTGATCAATTAGGCTTGAGCGGATAACTCCATAGACAGATGCATGAGAGCTGCTGGATCACTTTTCAGCAAAGTCTTCTGTAATGAAAAGTCGGATTCGGATCCATTTGCAGCATTAATGGCGAATCGTCGAACAGTACAGAGTTAAACATCAACAACAGGTACAGTGGAGGCAAGGCAAAGGCAGTAATTGTAAAACAGGCTAAACAGAGAAGTCAAAAACGAACAACAATCCAAGGCACAACGATAAACAGCAATGTAAGGAGAAACGCTCAGAAATGACAGCCAGGGCAAATCAAGACTTCGCAATGATCTACAGTGTGTGTGGGGTTTATATGTGTGTGTAATAAGGTGCAGGTGTGTAGGGGTGTGGTCGGTCCCAGGTATGAGGGATTATGGGAAATGGAGTTTGAATAGGAATCGGTTAGTATTTGGGTAAGGGTTCCCTCTGGTGGTCGCGGAGGAGGTGGTGGGGGAGCCTCCTATATAAACAGTATGTAATATGTTGTATGTTTTTAAGTGAATGAAGATTTGATTCATTTAGTTCAAATGTTCATTTAATATTAACCCTTAATCCTGCATTAGAAACTAGCCTCCTGTTACAGGCCCTGATGTCAGAGAGTTTAAGTTGATTGTGCCTTATGTTCATAAATCTTTGGTTGGACATGGGCTACACAGACAAATAACAGCTTTGCAGGTCAGTCTCAAAAATCAAAACAATTTCTGCACCAAAACTTTATTTCTTTAACAAGATCCATATATTTTCCAGTAAACTTTGTAATTTAGCAGTGTTCTGAAGATGTTCAGTACAAGAGCAAAATTGTGAGTCTCATAACTGCTGTTAATAAGAATATAATATCAAGTAACTTTTCAGTCAAATTTTGTCAATTCACGTTTTTTTAATCAGAAAGTTACATTATATAACAGTACCAAAGGAAACCAACACATTGTGTTAGAAACTAAAGCATAGGCATTCAATGTCCATAAATTTGTAGAAAATAATTCTTTGTGTGCTGTATATGCACTGTGTGCTTATTTCACAATCACAACATGAAAAGGAGGTTTTATGAAAAATACAACCTTGAACTCTCTTTTTCTGTGTATTTAGAATTGGGTGGCCGACTCTGACGGTGTGGCTGTTGACCCCTGAGTCTGTTCATGATGTTAGATTTTCTCATATTTGGCTGACCAGTTGTTGGGTGGCTCGCCAATGTATCAGATTTCTCTAATACATAAAATAAGTAAGCTTGACCAAAGTTCAGGGGAAAAGAGTTTATTGATGGAAGTCGTGTAGCATAGCCGTCTTCTAGATCTTAACCCAAGGTACTGTCTGTGTGACCAGACTTTATACCTGGGAACAAAAGACCCACAAACATACAATACAATGCAATTGGGACCTCCTACTGGAGGCTTTACAATAGGCAGGCCATTAGGTTCACACCTTTACAGATCAACTGCAGTAAGCATGATCCATCTTGGGTGTGGATCATTTGATTGTATAGTCATTTGGTTCACAATGCAATGGTTCACACCTTTACAGACCAACTGTTAAATTCTGGGGCACAGTTAAAATGCAACACATTAGATGCTGATTTCGTCTAGGGGACTGTAATCCTTCAATGAGTACCTGGACATTACCAGTGCTGAGAGAAAGGCTGCAGTGACAGTGATGGATGTCCATATCTCGGAACAAGATCAAAACACAGAAACACATAGTCAACATGGCAGTGAAGATTTAAGGCTTTAACTCCACAGAGGACTTGTGCCAGAAACAACACAACACAGCACAGGGACAAAATAGCTACCCCTGTTTTATCAAGAGATAGCAGTGTTTTTTAGCAGTTTTTCTTTTTCTTTTTGCTGATTCTGCAAGTGACAAAAGCAAAATGCAGTTTAATAAAACTACATTGTTAAATTTACTCTGTTTTGTGCAATGGGATACATGCATTAAGCACTAATTTAAGTTTTATTTACTTAATTTTTACACTGTGAGTTTTATTTCAGATAGGTGTTGCAGTGTATTGTTACAATCATATCTGATCAACAGATCTTGAGAAAACAATAATGTCTACATGTTCACATGACAATTGCTAGACTTAACCACAAAGTGCAACAGCAGCTCAATCTACAGAGGGTTTCTATAAAAATTAGTGCGACTAACACTCATAAGAACCGTGAATGGTCAACAATATTATCATATTAAACATTGTATTTATTGACCTAGTTTACAAACAGCACTGATCATTTATTCAGCAATAATGTAAATTATTAATTATTATTAACAACCTTAAACACAAACAGTGTCTGCATTTCACATGTATAAAACAGTACAGGCTGATAATTCTGTATGCTCACATTGTCTTTAAAAACAGTATTTATATTTGACCATCGCTTTATAAATTAGGTCATGTCATGACAGTTTTTGCTGTCTGACAGAAAAACATTCTTTAAATTGCAAAGAACATGTCTGAGTCATTTTTAAAGAACTTAAGGAATAGTTTTTTCAAAAATATAAAGAAAATGTTAAAATATGAGGAACAACTTTGTTGGCAACAAGCAAAAGCAAGACTTCACTTCCATACAAGCAATTCCACTTCCATATATCGTTGAAACTCAGACACATAGATTGTTTGAGGGTCTTTGCAAAGCAATTGTGGTAGAAAGTATTCCAAAAAGTTGCTATAAAAACTATAAACATGAGACAAAATGTGCAAACAACTATTTAAAACTGTAATATTGAATTTAAAATAATTTATTGCTTGCTTCATAGATTTAACCATTTATAACATATGACAATCAGAATCAGTTATCTCACAATTCTAAAAAGATGAAGTTCGTGTTAGTCTGCTACTAGGTGGAATGCTCACATTTGAGAACTAAATTATGTACCTGTATTCTGTATTCACTTACCTTTATGTTCTAAAGTCTTTCTTCTGCAGAACACAAGCTGTTTTTCTTTTTTCATTACAAAGAAAGTGGATATTTTATTATTGCAAACGAAACAAAAAGCTTTCATAGGAA
>JAZGTI010002838.1:22726-34088 GCA_036877585.1 Botia kubotai
CTCCGTTTTTCAGCTCCATCATCTGGAATGGTTATGAACGGGAGGGTGGCACGTGATGATTCTCCCGGCGCTGGCATAAACTCTAGTTACCTCGGTATGAAAAAAATGTTTGATACCGAAATACACTACATTGCCAAAAGTATTTAGTAGGGAGTAGGGACAACCCAATACAGTATAAATAATTCTAGAGAATTGTGAACTTCGGATTTTTCTTGCAAACCTTTGGAAAGGACCATTTTTATTCCAGCTATTGTGTATATTCAGTATAGTGTGAAGAACTTCACTGATCTGCTTAAAGCTCAGACCTAAACCCAGCTCAGCACCTTTGGTAAAACTTGCAGGATTTGAGCCTAAAATGAGCTCATGAAATTAGAGGCACATAATTCTCTAGAATATCATTATATACTGTAGCATTAAAGTGATAGTTTAACCAAAATGAAAATTCTGTCATCAACCTCATGTTGTTTTAAACCTGTAGGAGTTTCTTTATTCTGTTGAACACAAATGAAGATATTTTGGTTAATAATTGGAATCACACAGTTGCTGGTACAATGGAACTAATACTATGGAAGTTAATGGCTACCAGCAACATTGTGGTTACCGTTATTTATCCAAATTTCTTCCTTTTTGTTTAACAAAACAAAACTCTGCTTTGCGTTGGGTCCTGATTACACTGTCGGGGCTTATTTTGCGATAACAGCCGTATGCCTGTACATTATCCCGTACATATAAATGTACACATACTGCACATGGAGTATGTGTGTAGCCAGCCATACACTTACCACATATTCTTTGATGAGTGTCTCCAAGGCTTCATTGAGATACACACTCTGAACACTGTCACGCTTGGCGTTTATGTCTTCATTCTGAAACAATCATAACAAAATAATTAAAAACGATAAATTCATTGGTTATTTGTGTTAATTTAAGTATGTATTGGACATGCTGAATTTTAAAGCATGTCCAACCCACAAAAATACTTTTGGTCTTATTCTAAACAAATGGAGATTTTATTTGCATTCATAATGTTATTGTTCGAGAAACAAATGTGACCCTGTCTGTGAAATCCAAGCTAAAGTGTAAAATTCTAATTCTGAGGTAACGAGCAAAGTTTGACTTCACCTATTAATTTCACTATAATTTATGACATGACCTTACTCAGTCAATATTAAACATATCAAGGTTATATTTTCAAAGAACATTCTTTACATTATGTAGGATGGTTTTATGCCAAAAACTGTAAATAAAAAAAAGACTTTTTTTCACAGGCAGGGTCACAAATGTGGGCTTTTTTAATGGGATTTGAAAGAATTCTGTCAATCCATTGACACTCCATGCAATTAATAATTTGCTTTAATTCATGAATTTTACAATGTAAATAAAAGCTTAAATTCAGTATGTTTATCTTATAAAGCAATCAAGTATCTAGAGAAATTTGGACTGAACAATTTAATTCATATAGTTTATGCTCTATAATATTTTTTATCAACTTTTTGAAGAATCTAAGTGGTAGTTGTGTTGACTGTCAATAGAGGAACAGACATGTCCGTTTGAACAAGAGAGTGATGGGGGTTTCTGAAGTCCTGTCAAGGAAGATTAACTAATGGAATATATAACAAATTAAAAACACACTTACTTGAGCTGTCAGTGCCATTATGGTATGGATTTTTTGTCCTGCACATCCTACCTTGTGACGGAAAACCTTTACCAGATCATCAGAGTACTTGTCCAGCTGACCAATAAATTTGGAGATGAGAGGAACAGATGCGCATAAACTCCAAGCTCACCTGAAAACACAAAAAAACAACAGAATATAGTTCACTTTAAACAATATTGGCAACTATGAATTGGCATCTGTATTTGAAACAAATGGTTTCCTACACTTACTTCTTCAATTTCAAACAGTGCAGGCCATCGATTTATCATCATCAGTTTCTGATTATTTTCTTGTCACCGGTATGAGAAGGTACGATGCATCTTTTCTTTAATCACAGTCTCGTTATTCTTTTTTTAAATCTCACTAAGTAGAGCAAGCCTTTCCACCTCCAGGCTCTCTGTGGTTTCACCTCTTGAATGGTTTGGACAGAAATTAACCTCCGTGGCGTTCCTGGGCTTTTTTATGTTTGCAGCTGGCTTCCCCTGGCCTTTTTGTTTGTTTTTAAGCGAGTTGAAGCGAGGTGACTTCTGGGTGTCCAGCTCGGCTGAACTTGACTTTAATGTAGTGCTTCCATCCACACCACCCAGTGCGAGTTCCTTTCTCACACAAACATGGATGGGTTTGTATTAAGGCCTCAGCTACTTTTTCAAATTGATCATCCTTTGGATACGCTGTGTACTTAATAATTTCTTCTGCAAGGCCTTCAAGGATATCAGATCTGAGTTTTGGGGTAAGAGATAGAAGAGTTCCATTTGCACGGAATTCATCATTTCCATTCTGAAGCTGCATCTCGGCACAATATGAAAAGCGTGGCACTACTAAGACCTTAGGCCAAGTGCAAGACCGGGACTCAGGAGATGACAACAGAATGGTATCATTGCTGCTACAGGAGCTGACAGATGCCGAATCATTTGGTTCTTCTTGTGAGGAGCTGGTAGAGGCATTACTGTGAGTCACTGGGATTGTGGAGCAGGTATCTGTAGTGGGTGGAGCTGGAGGTGTTACAGAGCTGGTATACTCACAAGGTAAGTATACCACTTTCAAAGTACTGCGATCTTGAATGTCTGAGATTGATGAGAGGTTCATAAATTTGTTTGCAAACTCTGCATCTTTGTATTGAAGCCTAAATTGCTCTGTTACTCCAAAGACAGTCTTAATTTCAAGAGCCAAGTGATCCCCTGATGTCAGCATTCCGGATAAAATTGTTAGTTTTCGCACATCATCTTCACCTTCAAAAAGACTCTGAAGACAACTGGTGCTGCCAGGCCAAAATGGGGTAGGAAACATAATAAATAAAACGTTTACATGGTAAAGTCACTAAACATTCTTTTCAAAGCATGGAAAGTAAATACAAATCATACCTTTGACAATGACGTGTCTCTTTAGAGTTACCAAACGTTTGGAACCAACTGTGTAGGCCAAAAGTGGATAAAAATCTGCCAGTCCCTTAAGATGGACCAGGGTAACCTCTTTACCTGAGGGCTCTGAAGTGGTCCTGATACCAAGACACAATAAACAAACAATATAACTTAGCTCATCTCCCCTTACACACATTTGGAGAACCTCTGCAAATTCAGGCATTCCAGAAGTTGAACCACAAACAACTATCATTCCACTGCGGTACTTAATTCCTCTTGCGGTGGCACTTTTTGCAAGATAACTTGACTGATATCTGGATACTTCTGCCTGAGAGCCAATACAACTTCTTTATTCAACACATCAACCTGCACTGTGGAGACATTTGTAACTACCAAATCAGATGTACTGAGACTAGAGGAATGTATGTGGTGTGGGTGTATATAGTGATGTATATTCCCTACATTGACACAAAATTACGATGTGATCTTGTGTTTTAGATCATTGTCTTGTTTAAAGATGAACACATATTTTAGTTTTTTTTGTTTTGTTTTTTGTATTGTATTATCTAGATATTTATCCAGACAGGTTTTTGATGCATATTTTAGTGAGAGATTTTCACTGACATAATTGCCTATTAAAAATATTTAGTTTTGTAGTTAGGTTTACTGTCAATTAGTTAATTTTATCTAATAAAAAGGTGTTTATTGCAAAACTGTAAAATTGCTTTTTATATTAAAGTTATGTCCGTGTCATGAAGAGAGACAGTATTAAAGCTGTTTTCTGTATTTTATAACAAACTACATACAGAACTCTGCCTATAATTTAAGCCTGGTAACAGCTTGGTAAATTATGGCTAACAATTTATTCTAAAGGACTTAGTTTCCGGACTTGAACCAGTATCATTTACATCAGTACTGTTATGGAGGATTGTTTGCTGCCTGCCCTGGACTGTGTTTGTTTAAACGCTCATATTTGTTTGCTGCCTGCCTCGACCCTTGCCTAATATACCGTTTGTGATTTTGCCTCGCCTCTTATATTGTTGTCTTTATGCCTCTGCGTCATCATTACAGAAGACATCGTCATCTAACGATCCAGCAGCCATCCAACAGCTGTCTGCTGAGCTATCCACTCAAGCATTCCAGCTGTCCCTACACCAGCATCAGCTCACTCAGTTGACCACCTTAACCTACGAGCTCGTGTTTTCCCTCCGCACACTATGGCAGCTACCCCACCTGCACCCAGTCAGCCGATTACCACAACCACTACTCCGGTTAGCCCGATACTAGCCTTCCCCAAGAAGTACAATGGTAATCCTTCACGTTGTAAAGGGTTTCTGTTACAGTGTTCACTGTTTGTGTCCCAACAGCCTGCTCTCTACCCTACCGAGAGCAGCCGCATTGCATTTGTTTGCTCTCTCCTAACAGGCAAAGCATTGGAGTGGGCGCATGTGGTTTGGGGCACAGATGGATCAACTTTCCCTACCTTCGGCTCCTTTCTCTGACATCTCAAGAAGGTCTTTGAACACCCTGTGGAGGGAGTCCAGGTGAACAATTGCTTTCATTATCCCAGGGAGGTCAGCCAGCGGCGAAGTATGCCTTAAACTTCTGCACACTTGCTGCTCAGACTGCCTGGGTGAAGGATACTCTGCTCCTCCTTTATGAAAGAGGCCTAGACCCAGAACTACAATCTAAACTCGCCTGTCGTGATGAAGGGCGATCCCTGAGTGAGTACATAAACCTTTCTATACAGATCGATAATCTTATTCGTTCTCGACGTACCCGACAAGGGACTTTTCCAGTCAGATTCGAGTGTGCAGCCCCCTCTGAGCCCATGCAGGTCAATTTTACTCTTCTAACTTCTGAGGAACGTGAACGACGCTATCGTTTGGGCTGTTGCCTGTACTGTGGACAATCAGGTCATTTGAGGTGCTCCTGTCCAGTCCGACCCAAACCCGATCAAGCTCTGGTGAGTCTAGCTTCTACCACAAATCAGATTAGCATTGTTATACAATTACCTGTAATTATAACCGTCTCAGGAAGATATCTACCTCCGCTCTAGTAGACTCAGGAGCGGTAGCTAATTTCATATCCACTGAATTTGCTCAGGTTAATAAGATCCCTTTAACTGTTTGTTCCTCTTACCTAGAGGTGGAGGTGATAGACAGTTGCCCCCTGGGAGTGGGACGAGTGGAGCAACAGACAGAGATATTACAACTACAAATAGGTGTGCTCCACTCAGAGAACCTCCAACTTTACGCCATATCATCTCCCACACACACTATCGTTCTGGTTCTGCCCTGGTTACGCTAGCATGAACCATTCATATTCTGGAGCAAGGGTCAGATCCTTCGCTGGTGTGTGAATTGCCATGACCAGTGTATAACGAAAGGAATTCCAATTCGCCCTTCTCCAGTTAGCGCCGATCTCCCTCACAAACCTCTCAGTGATGTACCTACCGAGTACTCTGATCTAGCCATTGTATTTAGCAAAAGTTGAGCCTCTCAATTACCACCACATCGTTTCATAGACTGCGCTATAGACCTTAAGCACGGCGCGTTACCTCCTAAAGGCCGAATATTTCCCCTATCACAACCCGAATCTGCAGCTATGCGCCAATATATAGAGGGAGAGCTAGCCAAGGAATTCATCCGTCCTTCTAACTCCCCTGCTTCATTAGGCTTCTTCTTCGTTAAGAACAAACACAGAGGATTAAGACCCTGTATAGATTATCAAAACCTTAACGATGTCACCATCAAATTCTGCTATCCGCTTCCACTTATTCCCATTGCCCTTGAACAGCTTTGCCGAGCAAAGTATTTCACCAAATTCCATCTCAGGAGTGCTTACAATTTGATTTGTATTCAAGTGGGGGATGAGCGGAAGACGGCATTCTCCACCACATCTGGTCACTATGAATATGTAGTTATGCCCTTTGGTCTAGCGAATAGCCCTGTTTTTAAGTCCTTCACATTTTCCATGATATGCTTGTAAAATGGGCCATAGTTTATATTAAATTTTAAACTATTCTGAGACCTTGGAGGAACACAAGAAACACGTACGCCTAGTTCTCCAACATCTTATTGATAACAATTTGTACGTCAAGAGTGAGAAATGTGAATTCCATTGCACCAGCACAACGTTCCTCGGTTACATAATCAGTCATGAGAGACTCCCCATCAGCCACTCCCCAAAACAGTAAAAGAATTACAACGCTTCCTTGGTTTTTCTTATTTCTATCGCAGATTCATTCACGGATTTAGCTCCGTAGCCGCCCCTCTGACATCCCAAGTCAAACGCCATTCGGGTCATTTGATATGGAACGATTTGGCAACCAGGGCTAATTCAGAATTTAAGTCACGTTTTACCACAGCCCCCATCCTCCGCCATCCAGACCCTGATCTCCCCTTTGTCATAGAGGTAGATGCCTCTAGTCATGGCGTAGGGGCTGTGCTTTCTCAACGACACAGTTCTCCTCCTAAAATGTTTCCCTGCATCTTCTATTCACGCAAACTTTCATCTGCAGAGCAGAACTATGATGTAGGGAATCGTGAATTACTGGTTATCAAATTAGCTTTAGAGGAGTGGCGTCATTGGCTTGAGGGAGCTGCACACCCTTTCACGGTCATTACTGATCACAATAATCTTGATTACATACGTACCGCAAAACGTCTTAACCCCCGTCAGGCTCGTTGGTCCCTGTTCTTTACTCACTTTGATTTTTCAGTTACCTATCGTCCAGGCTCTAAGAATGTTAAAGCTGACGCCCTGTCTGGACAGTCAGAACCCGCACCAAAATTAAGAATCTTCCGAACCAATTATACCTGAAAAGATCCTACTCGCCCCAGTCCAGTGGGTTCTCCACATGGAGATCCAGCATGCTAATGAGTCCCTACCTCGTCCAAGTGAATGCCCCGAGAACCTCACTTTCATACCCGGACCATTTAGAAAATGCATACTCACTCAGGTACATGAAGATCCCAGCTCTGGTCACCCAGGAATCACTGCTACACTCCACTTGCTAAAGAATCGCTATTGTTGGCCTACTATATCCAGTGATACCATTAAATATATCCAGAACTGTTCAGTCTGTCAAGATCTCAAAGAACCCTAGATAATTACCTGCCGGGCTCCTACAACCACTACCTACACCACAACGACCCTGCTCCCATATCGCAATCGATTTCATTACCGACTTACCCAATTCACAAGGGAATACTACGATCCTTACCATTGTGGATCGTTTCTCTAAGGCATGTTGACTAATCCCTCCCCCCAAGCTTCCGTTTAAGACTGCTGAACTGTTATGTAACTTTGTCTTCAGATTCTATGGTTTACCAGATGACATTGTTTCGGACCGGGGCCCCCAGTTCACCTCACGAGTATGGTCGACCTTCTTTAGGAGTCTGTGAGTGAACATCAGTCTAACGTCTGGGTATCATCCCCATTCAAACGGTCAGACCGAACGCCTCAATCAGGAGATCATCAGGTTCCTCCGGTCCTACTGCAACCAGCATCAGGCCGACTGGAGAAAGTATCTGATGTGGGTGGAATACGCCCAGAATTCACTCGTCAAGCCATCCACAGGAGTATCCCACTTCAAATGTGTGCTGGGTTTCCAACTACCATTGTTCCCATGGTCAAGGGAACACACTGACCTCCCCGCTGTGACAGACTGGCTACGGCGCAGCAAAGAGGGTTGGGTAAAGGGCTCACACTCACCTACTGCATGCTGTACGTCGCCAGACTGAACAGGCCAACCGTTATCGACGACCGGTACACAATTTCACCCCCGGACAATGGGTCTGGCTTTCCACTAGAGATCTTCATCTTCGTCTCCCCTCTAAGAAACTCAGTCCATGGTACGTGGGTCCTTTTCAAATTTTAAGAATGATAACCCCTGTTTCGGCTCATTTAGACATCCTAATCACTTCAGTATCTCTCCTACTTTTCATGTTTCTCTGCTGAAACCCGCTGGTGCCCTGGGGCTATTTAAACGCCAGATGTCTATTGACTGCAATGTCTTTTATTGCCTTTTTGCGTACATTTCAGAGCGTTTATTTTCCTGTTTTTTGCCTGGTTATGTTTTGACTGTTTATGGTTATTCTGATTGTTTGCTGCCTGCCTTTTGACTTCGCTTTGGATTACGTTTTGGATTGTTTGCTGCCTGCCCTGGACTGTGTTTGTTTAAATGCTTATGATTGTTTGCCGTCTGCCTCGACCCTTGCCTAATATACCATTTGTGATTTTGCCTCGCCTCTTATATTTGTTACGAGGGGCCGGTTGTGTTTGTGATGTAAAAATACAGCGGGACACGGAACTGAAACATAAACGGTATTTAATAAACAAACGAAATGCAAAGACAATACAAACACTAACCGTATGAATGAATGGGGTGACGACAAGTGCAAACAGCAGTGAAACAAAACAATCCACGATGAAACACAGGTCCAACACAGAGGCAAGATAATCCAAAAGGGGTAATCCAAAACCGTAAATCAAAGTCCAAGAATCCAGAAGCCAGAGAACACACGAGAAATAATCAATACACGAAAAACCGCCAAACACCAAACAATAACCCAAACCCGAACATACAAAACCCGGAACTTAAATACACACACTAATCACGCTGACACAGGTGATGACGATAACCAGGAACAGGAAGTGAAGACAGTGACGACAACAGACAACAACATTTTATAATAAGAGTCCTGTAACAATATTGTTGTTTGCTGGTTTTTGACCCTTGCCTGTTTGTATATCGATTAAACTTCTGCACGTGGATCCTCATCCCTCCGCGTCATTGTTACAAGTACTATGGCTCAACATGTTACGATCACATGTACTAACAATATCACTTAACCACACAGAGCAAAAGATGCTTTAAGGATGAGTTCGCAAATTACGTTCCTAAGCAACAGTCTTCACTTTTCCAACTTGCTTTCTTGTGGGAACTGTGAACCTGTGAATTTAGCATTAATAATGTGCTTTAAATTGCTTGGGATTATATCTTATTTTTTCTTTAAACTATATGTGTTCAGGCCAGCAGAGGTGATGTTTGGAGGAGAACATGCGTGTGTGTTTGCATCTCCACATGTCCCCGTGCTTGGTCCTTACACTTGCAAGAACTCAGGGTGTTCCGTGTGTGGCACAATCATGCCATAGTCTTATGAAAGAGCTTATGCAGATGAATGATCATGTTGTCTAAATGGACAAGACTTGTTTACTACATTACTTGTTTACCACAGACAACATAACATTACATTATCTTCTTGTGCACTGTGAACTTGATAATGCTTGATAATGTTTTCTATACATATAGGTCCTAATCAACAGACTCTGTAGTCTGGTAGTATAGATGATTTGTCATTGATTCAAAACATGGGGGTTAGGGTTAGGACTGTGAAATGGAATTTAAAATCATGGGGATATAAATTGTATAACAATTTATAAAAGTAAGTTTTTGGGGGAATATAAGTTTATCCATTGCGACAAAATTGCAAAGGCAGGGTATCAATTTATATTTAGATGTTGTCATGAACCAGGATTGATTTTTCTTTTACTTCCAAATTTTCTCTTACCCTCTTCTCATTAATCCCTCTTAGGATCAGCTGTTCCCTTTCGCAATCGGCGCTCACGCTGATTGAGCCCATACCTGTTTGTTCTTTACCTCGATTCTCTCTGCCGTTTTGCTTCTTTGCCAGATTATTGTTGGTTGTCGTAATACTAATACTTGTCCTGTCTAGTCCTGCACTTTCATACCCGTTTCTGCCCAGTTGCCTGGCCGCCTGCGATAGCCCCTCTCACACTGCCTGCAGTGCCAAGCCTGATAAATGGGGACTGAGCTTCTTCTTGAAGTTAAGAGACTTAATGTTTCATCTACCAGCTCTGCGTGAGCTCAAGAGTCTACGGACCGCAGACTACCTTTATCTACTAAAGCTCTTAACCCTTTCGCGCACACCGGTGTGATCATTCTTGGTTGGGCTCGGGAGCGTACGATCACACCGGTGTGATTAGAACGTTCAGTGGTCATGTGATCAACTCAAACCAGCAATGGCAGTGAGAGCGAATCTCTCAACGCTTATTATGTTTCATGGATGTTAGCGTTTTCAGTCACGTAAACCCAGCCAACAATTATATCTGGGCCCCATATGGGTTATATCCAGGCGGCATGGGCTCCAAGTGGGCGTGGACTGAAAATGGGCAATTTAGGTGGGTCCCATATAGGTATAATAATATGGAACCCTCATATGATCTAATTGGGCAAAATGATTTCACGCCAAAAATACATCTTTATGCCTTTAAACTTTTTGAAATAATAAAATTTGGTTGATAATCACTTTTAAACAAAGAATATCAAATATTTGTAATATAACTACTTTTTAAATGAAAATGCATTATTTTCCACTGTGACTTTTTTTTGTTTGGATGTTCAGCATTACAGTGATCACTTGCCTATGCATTTATCAAAATGTATTTAGCTGGGAATGAGCGAAAATAAGAAAAGAAGGAATTTTAAATGGGTCGTGGGACATACCTGTTCGATAAGAATAAACATATATAAATTCAATTTTAACTCACATTTATTTGCATAGCGCTTTCATATACATCATCTTCTAGCGCTTACTTCTATATATAGCCCATACTTTTTATGAAACGGAGGCAAAAACATCTTTCAAACAAAACGTTGTTTTATATTTTATATTTCTTACATTTCATATTTCATTGCACAATCACAGAAGTAATAGGAAAATATATATCCTTTATATATAACGGAGGCAAAACAAACCTTTCAAACAACGAGCGGTTATGTTTTATTGCTGTCAATCGATTGTGTAGGTAATTATAAAGTTTACTCTATTTCTCTCTCAGTTCACCAAACACTTACGTTTTTAAAAAGAAGTGGATGAGCATCCAGCAGGGTCTGTCTCCCAGACAAATCGCGGTGCCCGTGATCACTTACCAATCGTCTAACGTGATCATTATAAAAGTTTTGCACATATTTAACAATTGAAAAATCTTTCATTTAACAACGCATGTAAAAGTTTAATAAATATTTATAAGCTGCAGCGCGCCACTGTATAATGTCACGCGACAAGCTTTATGCGTCTCCATGGTAACTGGAACGTGAGTCATTCCAAAATAATTTAAAAAACTCACGCTGGGGGGTCTGTCGCCTGAAAGGGTTAATAAAAGGAAGACCTGGGGTGCTTTTCAATATCCCTCCTCGTTTCCTCGCTCCTCCGTCCTCCATCCTATGACCCGGAAACCGATCGAGCTCAGCCATCTTGTAGGACATCTCAATTCTCTAATTGCATCATGAGGAGGCGAGGATCTAGGAGTTAGGAGG
>JAZGTI010002839.1:0-34087 GCA_036877585.1 Botia kubotai
ATGTGTACACATGTAAATATACACATGTGCTATGTGTTATACTTTCATAGGCTGTTTTTCTCAGGCTGAGCACGACTTTGTGGACATACATTTCTTGAGGCTGAGGAATTTTTTAGTGACTGGTTAATTAAAATCAGGGCTGGATCAAAGGACACCAAGCCCCTGGGGCACAAACACTACAATTTCACAAGATGATCGTTTACATTAACACTTTGAAATGTCTAATTCCAATCTCTATGCAAAATGATATAAATGAAATGTATTTCCTTTCCTATCCTGGGCCTCATGCCCTGGGTCTGGGCATGGATTAAAATTATAGAACACAACTAAAACAACTAAACTAAAATTGTTTTAGTAAACTAAAATAACATTTTAACCATGTGGCTCAGTTACAATAAATATTAAATGTTAAAGCTGGTAACGTGCTGCATTCCTTCCTCCATAGAAAACTTTGTTTTTAGTTAGACTTTAGTTAGAGTTTAGTTTTTAAACTTTTTTTTGTTAGAATATTATTGACATAAATATTTCGATATATATTGATATGTAATATATAAATAAAAATGAGATTTTTCAAGAAGGGGCTTTTTATTAGAAATGTACTTATTTATATATTTCCTACACTATTAGCCCATAAGCATTTTATTTATTGATTGCATGGTAATGTGGTCATATGATTTCCTTAAAGTAGTGGGCAGTTTTTAGAGATTAAAGTTTTGCTGAATTAGCAGAGATCAGAAGGCTGTCGCTCACAAGCTAAAATAAAACAAATTGCTATTGATAACCTTTCCAGACAAAGTGCCAAGGGAATGAGTCAAACTAGTTATTTAATCCACACCCATTTATAACTCCCTGAAAGACTATAATAATCTATTGTAGTGCTACAAAACAACAACAGAATCTAAAAACAGCAGGTTAATAAATATAAACGTGTTCTATTTTTGCTGTATGATCTATACCTTTTAATTTGTCCACCTATATTCAAACAATATTACTACCATTACTAATATAATTACTAATATTACCTGCCAAACCTTGCACGGTAATCATAGTTCCCGCCTAAATATTGCGTTTCAATTCTTGTTACTACAAGGAAATTTAGGTAAAATTTAAATTCTGCATTATGAATTCAGTCACAACTGTCATCAAACAGAAAAATTACAAAAAGATTCTAAAAGCGTCTTATACAGTATTGCTTGAATGAGATGGCATTTTTATATATTATTATTTGAAGTTAGTTTTAAACTAGTAAAGAGCAAATAGCCAAGGGCCTCAAGCAGCACATAGAAACATTGTTTCTACACCTCTCAAAGAATCTGCCACTGAATATCAGAGTCGAATACCACATGCACAAGTCATCAGCTGGGGGAGGAAAATGAGTCATTCCAGTTGAATGGTCAGAGTCAGTAGCCAGTGTCGGCCTATCAGTTGATAAAAGCCGTCGACGATAAGTATGTATTTCCCTGTAGCAGGTCAGTAGCCTGATTTTAAGGTGAGCAACAAAGAGGTCAAACCTGAAACAGTGTGAGTTTTGAGTAATGCTTATGATGTGTGTGTGTATATACATTATATATATACATTAGTATTATATACACATCATAATGATCCCAGGTGCTGGAGTTATGATGTGATTGGTGAAATAAACCTGACATAAAAGACCAACCCTTTCCAATAGCCAGACCTGCTTTAATAATAATGAAATGCTTTAATAATCATGGTCGGGAGTTTAAAAAAATCACTGACAAAAGATTACAGGATAGACAGACTTATAGTATAGATAAAAGGCAGAGATTATTTGGCATAATCAAGTTTGCCTGGATATGACTAATACTTATTTATTATCCTTCTTCTTCTTCTTCTTCTCCTTTCGGCTGTTCCCTTTTAGGGAATCATCTGTCTCCGCCTAACCCTATTATCTACTTATTTATTATCCATTATCCATAAAACTGCAAATACAGTATATCAGCAATTTTGTATTTAATAAACACTGATAAAGGTTTTGAAACTGTATACGTTTAGTGTCTTCAGTTTCCTGTCCTGTCCTGTCACACACCACCAGAGGGCCGCACACTAGAGTTAAAGAACTTAAAATAATAAAACCGTCACTCCACAGATAACTCGTGTAAGCATCTTCTGCAACTTTAAATCAAAATCTTTCGCACTCAATTTGTAAAACCAAGACATTTGTGAAACCATTGTATATTTGCAATGCACTGTGGACATGTACACTGTTAACATATCCGTCTACTATCATTTTTAAACATAAATTTAAGATTTGTAAGCAATGCATTAGACACTAGTGTCTACTTAGGCATTAGTGCAACTGTTTGACTGATTTATTTTTCATAAAATTGTCATATTATTCAAAATAATCATAATTGTGTTAACTACTTTGTGTGAAAAAATCTAATATCTGAAAGTCTAAATTTCTCAATATAAGTAAATGCATTTTGCACGTTTATAATTATTATAATTGACTTCATAGACATTATGTGTCATTTTACAAATTATAAATAGTTTGCTAGTACTTTTTTGCTAGTATTTTAATCGCTTAAACATAAAATAAACATTATTTAGTTGAAAACACGGAACAATTGTGGTATATGACACGCATGCAGAGAGCGAGTCCATCTCTGCCTCACCGCCAGCCGCAGCGTGAGCGCAGCTAAAGTCCGCCTGTGTGATCAGACGCCCCGGTGATCACAACTCTTATGTGTGGTTTTACAAGGTATAAAGACTTTATATCATAGTCAGCAAAGAGTCATATTGCTTAAGTGTAAGTCAAGCCATGAGTCAAGTCGCAGGTGTTCTTTGATTATGTCGAGTGTCATGTCATCAAATTTGTGACTCGAATCCGAGTCATCCAACTCATCCTACAAGAGTCCAGAACTCTGCGAAGACACTTAACCGCTACCAAATGTGTTCTGAATATAATCTGTAATTTGAAAGTAAAATGTTATCTACTGGCAGTTACTCATAGATTAGTCATACAGCCTACAACAAGACCCAAAGTCTACCCCACCTACATTTATGTTCAGGAGCCTCTACCAAAGCAACGGTGCTTCATGGTGGGATGGCAGGGGTAGTTCTGAAATGTAACAGTTACATTATGTATATTGTTTATTTAATATTGTATATTTTTATAACCCCAGACCCAGCTTTAATGGCCCAGGATTTTTCAACAGAGTTTTTGACATAATTTCAGATACTGATGCTACAAATGTAATAGTGTGTGGAGATTTCAACTGTTAATTTGATCCCTATACAGACAGACTCTCCCCAAAGCTAAGACTCACCCACAATAGCTTCAGTCAAAACTCTTAATAACCTAATTAAATCTATAAATATGGTAGACAATTAGAGACTGCAGCACACAACAGATGGGGACTATATATTCTACTCTCAGGGTCACAAATACATAATAATAATAATAAATAATAATAATACTAGAATATTTTTTGGTAACTTCTGAACTCATATCCAATGTCAATAATACTAAATATTACAACATACCTATACCTGATCATAGTTACACTTTATGGAGTTTCTGGAGACCAATAATAATAGAGGTTTCAGATTGAGTCCTATGGGACACGTGCTATGTGAAATCATTTTATGCCATATCAGTCATTGAGAAAACCAGCCCTTAATGATCGAATTCTTAGAAAGAAAACCATTTCCAGCACTTTAACAATTAAGTTTCTCTTTGACAGACTGTCAATAACAGCGTGCTAAAATTAAAGTATAAACAATTTATTTTTAGTAGCCAAATAAAAAATCTTATACTAAAACTTAAGCAGAAGAGTTTTGAATTGGGAGACAAGCCTGGGAGAGTGTTAGGGAAACAACTGAGAGGAAAAGAAACAAACAGGCAAAACAGGTAAACTGATTGGCCATGTTGGTTACAAATCCTAAAAAGATAAAGAATTGTTTCAAAGAATTTTCCTCAACACACCAAAGTAAGTCAGCGAGAATTCTCAGAGGACATACATGGTGCTGTACAGGCCTGTCAAAGCAGCTGTGCCAGGTTTTGCTGTGGTTTTCATAAAGCCTTCAGTAACAAATAAGCTCCACTCATGTTGAGAATGGTGAAAAATTTGTTTAAAAAAAAAGAGACTCCCGGACTCCTTTGAAGTTTGAAAATTGAATACTAAGACAGACAAGAGGCAAGACCCACAGTTTTCCTAAACTTTGATCAAAACGTTATAAAAAATCAAAATTAATTAAAATATTAGACCCCAGGCCTCACAGCATATCTCAATTATTCATCGTGATTAGACTGCATATATTGCAGGTAGGTTTTTATTTTGAACTTTTTTTTTTTTTAGGTTTTAATTTTTTTTGGTTAGCTGACAACTCGGTACCTGATACTGTGTTGGATGCCCAAAAATGTGCATTTATATAATTTGCGTCATATAAAAATGGTTATATATATTTAGGCATTGAAGTGGTTTGGGGACATCTTTGTACAATGTGTCAAAATTGTTTATTTGTGTCCATTGTCAGCCATATTAATTAATGGTGACAAATGTTTCAGCATCGGGGTGTGTGCCAGGGTTGAACCTCTTTTACCATTCCCAAAATGTTTGAATTATATTAATTCACTTAGTACACTTTCATGATACACAATCAATAGGAGTAAAAGCAACTTTATGCCATTTACAAACAGTCTACACTATGCTCCAACTTTTTGTGTATCTTACCTTTGAAAGTAGTGGAAGACCATTTTATATATCTTTGCCCTAAAATTCCAATAAAATTTTATTGAAAAACTTGATCGTGTTGTGTGCTGGAGGTTGCTTTCATTGTCAGTGCTTGGCCATGTCAATGCTATCAAGATGGCCACACATTTTCAATATCTATAATCTATAATTCTTTTCAGAATCTGAATTATCACTCGCATGTGGCATTATTTAAACAACTTCAATACAATTTTTCTTTCATTTGGACCATCCAGATTTTTATGTTCTCATCTAAAACACCAAAACTACATCATTCTCCAAGAAGGCCCATCAGCATCTCCACTTCATGTGCTGGATGAAAACAAACCACCCTCCACCCATTCTCACCACATTTTACCGGACAACCAATGTGCTGACCAGCTTTACTGTCTGGTATGGAAACTGCAGTGCAGCTGACCGCAAGACCCAAAGGCAAACATGAACACAGCAGCAAAGATCATAAGTGTCTAAACATCTGGTAATTTTCCTTGCACAATGTTCCAGTAAAGCAACAAACATTGTGAAGGACCTCACCCAATTTTCCCGCAGTCTCTTCAGATCCTGCCATCGGACATACTATTCCACAGCATCCTGAGGATTTGACTCAAAGGAATAAGTCTGAAAGGGTTTGGCTTAATGACAAACGTTCAAAAATGTTGTCTCACTCTTTGAAGTTCTGGGAGAGTGTCAGAACTATCCTGGTTAGACTCCGAAAAGTATTAATGATCTTGGAGGGAAAGTTAAGCTATAGAGTTTATGGAGAGTTTATGGATATTGGGAGTTCTAGTTGTCGGGAGCACTGGAATAATAACTCGTCGGGAGCAACTCTTTGCCATTTTTACAACATTTTCAGTTATGCTTTATTTAAAAGAAAAACATTGTGTATCATGTTTCATTTGAACAGAAGCACAAAAGTTTAGGAAAGAATGTCACCTTTCCCCTGTTACATTGGTAGTTTCTGTCATATAGTATGTCCTCATTGAAGGTAAGCCTTATCCTGAAACTAAATCATTAATAAGAAAATGTACAGAATGTGGGGTTTTCCAAATAAACTCGGGTAAAAATGTGAATGCTTTTAATAGGAATGCACCCATTTCATTGCACCCACACAAGAATTCTAAGTCTCTTTAAAACAGCATAGTTTAGCACAGAGAAACTTGCAAGGATATAACAGGCCATGACAATTTATTTAATAGCTTTCAACTTTTCTCTGATGAGAAGCTAAATTAACCAACCAAACTATAAGAATTAAAGACCAGTATTGTAACCACAACTTTTGTTTCAGATAGAGGAATGTTTGAAATTGCTGATACAAGCTAACAGATGCTAATATGTTGTATAGGGTGACTAATTTTGGCCAAGAAAAACGGAATATTAATTTTCTTTCACAAATGCATCATTTTGCTTCAGAGACATTTTTTAACCCATTGGAGTCGAATAGATTCATTTACATTCACACTGTAAATGATACCGTATCTATCCATGTCTTGGAATGATCTTGATCTTGGAAATGACTGCATGATGACACAATCTCACCGGTCAGGCGACATTCTGGGAGAACATGGCATCATTCTTACAGACCTTGTTTGTACGGAGCCTCGTTAGAAACTGAACAGCTTACCCATATCTAGGTATCTTTTACATAAGAGAATGTATGGAATGTGGAGATATCCAAATAAACTAGATGGGTGTGTTTTAATAGGCCTTGGCTAATTGTTTCATCACGCCTGCCCAAGAATTCAAAGGCTTTTTTAAACAGAATTGTTTACAATAGTAAACAAAGACTTTCACGGTCCTTCAAATTCCAAACCTCTTCTTTACACAGAAGAGCTGAATACAAAACATTTGTGTGAGTAATCAAGTTTCACTGAGTATGTAATGAATTGTCTTTAATCATAACAAGAAGAAATGTAATCATCAAACATTCAGATAAAATCACACTGGGTCACCTGGCACTCGCTATTCTGTATCTACAGTACCTACCATTTTGATTTAAGTGTTTGTACCTTCTTCTAACTTTACGGAGGAAAATAGCAGAAGAGTGTAGTAATAGTATTTTTATTTACTCTGCATTTACTTTCAGTTTACACACACACACACACATACACACATATAAAATATATATATATATATATTTTATTAAATTAAATGATTAAATAGTATCATTCTATTTTATTGTGTTCATATGGTTTGTACTGTTATGCATTTTATAATTATTTTCTATTATGCATTTTATATTTCTATTATCTTCTTGCTGTTTTATTTTCACACATTAAAAGAGTGTAAAGTTCACATTAGCTTGTTTAGGAATCACCAGTTTTAAGGTGCAAATGTTTTTCTTATCTGTCCTATACATACTAGTTAGGCATACCATTGGCCAATTATCCTGCTAGCTAAACATACAAATTATGCAGATACACATCCCACAGATATTCACAGGTAAACTGTTGGACGCAATACATCACAACACTGGCCTCCATTGATTAAATAAGGGGTGCTGGTGCTGTATGTAGTTAACTATACTTTCATTTGCACCATTTTTCACTTCTGCAATGTTTAAAGATTAACATCCACAACAAAAAAATGTCATCATCATTCTCCTTACTACAATACAATTCATATAACTTCTGCTGTTAAGTATGTCAGAATGGGGAATCCCCATAAACGGAGTCCAGAAGAACAAATGATGCAATTGTAACCTTACCCACCTCTACCTCTCCTTAACGCCCACACACAGACCAGCCACGGTTTCACTCATACCGGTTTCATTCTAATTAACTGCAATAATGGCAAGCATTTCGATTCCATTGAAGGAATGAGAAAGAAGGAATTGAAAGTCTTTAAAAATGGAAACAATGTTCAGTATCTCTTTCCTGTAGCTTAGTGGTTAGAGCATGGCATTAACAATGCCAAGGTCACGGGTTTGATCCCAGGGATTGAACATACTCAGAATCAATATATAGTATAATGCAATGTAAGTCACTTTGGATAAAAGTGTCTGCCAAATGTGTAAATGTAAATGAAATGAACACTATATTGCCAAAAGTATTCGCTCAACAGTCTTAGACGCATGTGAACTTAAGTGACATCCCATTGTTAATTCATAGGGTTTAATATGACGTCGGCCCCAGCTATAACAGCTTCAGCTCTTCTGGGAAGGCTTTCCACAAGGTTTAGGAGTGTGTTTATGGGAATTTTTGAACATTCTTCCAGAAGCGCATTTGTGAGGTCAGACACTGATGTTGGACGAGAAGGCCTGGCTCGCAGTCTTCACTCTAATTCATCCCAAAGGTGTTCTGTCGGGTTGAGGTCAGGACTCAGGCCAGTCAAGTTTCTTCCACACTCGCTCATCCATGTCTTGCTTTGTGCACTGGTGCACAGTCAGCAAGCAGCCCATTCTTTCACAAATGTTTGTAGAAACAGTCTGCATGCCTAGGTGCTTCATTTTATACACCTGTGGCCATGGAAGTGATTAAAACTCCTGAATTCAATTATTTGGATGGGTGAGCGAATACTTTTGGCAATATAGTGTATATTGTAACCTTAGCGAGTGAAAGCATTGCAATATGGCCACCGAGTGAACTGACTCTCTCTAAAAGACCATAATATAATAAAAGGTATAACACGTGAAGAACAGAGGTTAAAGTTCACAGATTTCATCAGATTCCCAGCAGGCACAAACTGCCCTGTGTGTAAAACTTAATTTAAAGAACAAGCTGCATGCGGACAACTGCCCTCCACCCACTCAATAAATTCTTCAATTTATTGTCATATAGCTTGTGAACTCAGTACACATTTAAACCGTACTGGACAGCTCCAGATATTTAAATAATTGTATTTTAAGCTTAACTAGGCATGTCTGGAAAGAATGAGCAATAATCATTTTACAAATGGTCGAAGGAATGTGATACATATACTATTTACATAAATATTTACATATACTAACAACACCAGTGTCATGGATGTGCGATTGCCAGGAAAATCTTCAATTCCCAGGAATATCGTAAATGCAGTTAGATACCCTTTGAATAAAAACATCTGCCAGTATAAACTTCCGGGATTAAAGTCATAAACTAGTTCCGGTTTAAATTAAAATTTAAATTAATTAAATTTTTTATTTTGTTTTTTTAAATAAAGGGGGTCTTTTATTAATTTGTTATTAATTTTATTAATTTGTTTTCTATCAGTGTTTTTTTCCACATCTCACCCAGCATTTCTAGCTTTATGTCATTGATTCATCTTTTACCAAGAGTAGGCATCTGGATGTTAAATCATATATAAAAATGATTATTAATTTTAGTAAAGAAAGAGTTAGACAATATCAAATACAACATTCAAGATTACTTTTATGCATATTGTTTTATGTTTTCTGCATCCATAACACTTTATGATACAGTTTATGATAACAAATGTGAAAGTGGCTGCAGAGAAACCCAGAGAAAGTATGTCAACTGCAGCAGGATGTGATGCAATAATATTGAGTCATGTTTCATACCATTCCAGACTAGAAAGGGAGTGGCACCTTAACCAGTCAAAACCTCAATAACTCACTCTGTTCAGTGTGTCAAAGCAAACCTTAGACAGTAAGCATTTATGTCTGAGGGCTTATCATTTCATCTCATATGTGTTTTAACCTAAACCATTCACCAAAAGATATTAGAAAAGTTTAAAAGGTTTAAAAATCATTCATGTGTTGCAACCTAGTTAAATATTAAAACATTTAGTGAATTTAGTGAACTGTTTTGAAGTAGAATGTGTCTTGTACTGTATGTTTACACATAAATGTTTAAACATACATTAACTGGGGTGATGACTTAAAATCTGTTTTGAACAATTTGATAACCGCAACAAATTCACGCACAAAAATGTTACAACCACGATACTACAACTGCAAAACAACTGTTGTTCTATAAAACTGAGATTGTTATCTGGCATGTTTTTCAAATTGTATTTGGCATCTCAAGACAGCAGAACAGAATACATCTGATCTGACTATCATTAAAACAAACTCTTCAGAGACAGATACAAGCTTTATGCAATAACATTTATTGTTCGTTTATGACCATAAAACTATTATGCAAATAAAATTTAAAACATGCATTTAAATATAAAAAAGTTTTTTCATACAAAGCAGACTAACTACTTTAAAAAAGGACTCTTTTAATATAAGCTAATTTACAATATAATGATTATAACAGCAGCTAACTTAATCAGAGCAGTATGGAGATCTAGATAACTTAACACTAAACAGCCCAATTCCTAAAATGTCAGAACAAAAATAGTATACAAAAATATATAGTAAGGTTACAACAGCATGAATATTATAGTATACAATAGATTTATGTACACATTTATTTAACATGACTCATTGTTTCACATTTTTAACAATCATTATAACAACGTATTTGTTTCCATCCATTTACTGTTGCACAATAATTGTAATTTGTACTTTATTTTATTAGTTCTCTTGGTTTGTAACGCTCCTGGTTATTTGTCGTAAATTAAAGTGCAATAAAGTGATAAATTAAAATGTAACCAAATTAAACAATCCCATGTGTACATATATACACATGGGATTGTTTAATTTGGTTAATTTGGTTATGTCATCTGACAGGCAACCTTTACTGGGGTGAGAGCACTGTGACTGTTGACTGTGGCACTGTTTACATGACTGACAAGGTAATCTCATACTGATCAACACTACACAGAGCAGCTCTCTCGTTTATGCAAAGCTATTAAAGCCTACCAGTTCTGCTAACTAGAAAATAGAGGGTATGCCACTAGAAATGTTTTTTGTGACACAGCTCCACCCTTGTCAATGAGCGTGAGATTGTGAGACCATACCTTGAGTTTATCCCCAGCATTAAAAAAATAAACACCCTCTGAAAACAGAGTTTTTTTCCAGGCTGTGCCTTTAAAATTCACAGATTCTTCATAGACGAGCATTTTGAGAGCTTTAGGGTAGCTGTCGGTGTAACAATTAATTTCATGGCGCAGCAGGGTTTCACCATTGTGTCGTTCTGGACTTCCCTTGTACATGATCTGCAGAGAAACTTTATAAGTCCCATCATGCCGGACTATCAGAGATTCTTCATCACTATCCAAAGTGAAGTATTCCGTTTCATCCACACTGTCTGGCATCAGCTTCCACGTCACATTGCCAGGACCAGAGACACTACGACCATCAACTGTAGAGGAGAAAAAGGTCATATATAAAAATGATACCTTGTTCTAAAATATTGTACATTCAAGAATGCTTTATAATAAAAAATGCTGTATTTTTATGCATTTATTAACTAACCATCTTGATACATAACTCAGCAGAAAGAACAGCGAATCCTTTTATATTATTGTCTTTTTGATTAGTTTTCATTTAAACAGGCTTTCTACTTTAAGTGATTTAGAGAGCTCAAATTACAGTGACAGTTTTTCAGTAGCAGCTAAGCCTAATAGACGTGCTCTGAGATACCATGGTGTGATGGCCTTAATCATCATTTCCACCACACTCATTAACATTATACAGCTGACTAGCTGTTGGAGATGGCTGGGATTAAGCTTTGCAGAATGATTATTTTACCGTGCAGTATTAATAAAAGTAAAGTTAATGTGCCTTTCTTAGTGTAATTATACATTTAAGTACTAAGTAAAACTAATTAACAACATGTACGTACTATAGGGTTTGGGCTTAGTTTAGAGTCTGATGCATGTAAATAATTTACAGTTATTACTGTTGTAAGAACACGTAACATAAGAGATTGTAAAATAAAGTGTTAACAAAGAGTTTAAAAACTTTTCTTGCATTGGATGGTCAAATTCCCTATCACCTATTTTACAAAACTAAAGATACTAAAGAAAGTGTATGTGATCTTGTAATGTATGCCTGCAGGTTATGGTTTTTGAATATGCTAACGTTTTTGACAGATGTGAATGTATTTTAGGATTAACTGACTCCCTCTAACATTAATACTATTCATACGTTCATTAGCAATACTAACTAGACCCTGTCACACAAAAAGGAATAAATGTCACATTACCTGACAGGCGAATAAAAGGCGTGAGTCTTTGGTCCCGGGATGTTTCTTCACTGCTAGATTCAAAGGCCTGTTTCTGCATTCCTATATAAGTGGAAAAGTGAGTTTATATTAAATGATACTTTACATACATAAAGTAATGATATTACAATCTGGAAACCACTTGAATTAAAGTTTCCAACTTAGCTTTATTAGTAAAAAAAGAAAAAAAAAACAATTACCAATTGCAGGGGACTCCAAAATGGCATTTTCCTTTAAAAAGAGAGCAAATGTAAATGAGTTAAGAAACAAACGAGATGACGTGCAATGGAAGTTTTCCAATCTCAATTTAATCAATTTCGAATAATAAACCAATTGTTTAATGGGGCATTAACAAATTAACGTCTTATTTGATAATTGCACACTTACTAAACTATAGCTAAAAAGCACTAACCTACTTTAAAAATAAATAAATACATAAATAGATAAAAAGATTATAAATAAAAATGTAATCTGTTGCATTTGTTATAAATCAAAGCATAACATTCGGTACGGTCATAATGTAAATGTGCACAACATGCAAAATACCAAACAAGCCTAAGCATGTGAGCTTATATTTGGAAATGAAGATCGACTTACCTTGCACCCTGATGCGTAAGGCTGGTACATGAGCGTAAACACACAGCAGGTGAGGCACAAAAAGATAGTCATGAAGTGAATGAAGCACACCTGTCGCCGCAAAGAACGGTACTCTGTCCTCACCCGACTGCCAGGGTCAGACTCCATTAAAACAGTGTAGTCTTTAGAGCCTGTACGTTCCTGTTCGAACTCCATAGCGTTCGTTTTCTAAACGTCCCTTCGTTTCGACAAACTCTTGTATTTATGCACAGTAATTCTCCCACGTGTTTTGCTCAACGCCCAAAACAAACCGCCAACCCGTTTCGGCACCATGAAACAAGCTAAATCAATCCAGTGACGCTTCCTGCTTTGCCTCTGAAACCACATGCCCTGACTGTGACACAATGCGCTTATCGCTGAGGAAATAAACAATTACGACGTCTATTGACATGTCGTCATGCGCTTTCAAGTTATTGCCTCATTGCCAAAAACTTTTTCTACCAGTTACCAAGTAAATGTAAATGTAAGACAAAAACATCTATTATTATGCATGATTACACCAGGAACATACAATATTTATACTGATCTATAATAATTTATGTTTGGGCTCCCAACCACCACGTGTAAATGGTGTATAAATGCAATTAATTTTCACATGCTAAACATGTCTGCTTTTGCAAAAAATGTATGAACATTGTATGAACACAAATCGTATAATGGAATTTTAGACATCCCATAACTGGAATGGCAAACATACATTGATTTATTTGAAGTTCTCATACAGATTATTATTGCATATTATTCGTTTTCTTCCACCGTGATTGTGAAACATCTTGTATTACCTTTAAGTTCACGAGTTAAGCGGTTGGTTATTAATGCAATTCTGTGAAATTAAAATGGCACAGGAAAAGCCAACTTCCTTTTGTCTATACGGGTTACCTGCTTAATTATGATGTAGTGAACGACTTGAAACACCCACTGGTGAAACTAAAAACCCATGAATCAGAGGGTTTGGACTAATAAAGAGGTCAGATTAAAACAGCTAAATAATAAACATGAAATTAATACCACACTTCCAAATAAATCACGTAAACAACATAAAGAGCTCCTGCTGTGGATTTTCTAAAATGATATCGTTATTTTTAAAATGTTGCTGCAAAACAGCACTATAAACATTATAGACAAAGAATTAGGCTATGAGCATCAAATTGTGAGAATTACGCAAATCATAGATGCATTCTTTCAATAATGCTGTATTTTGAGGGAATATAATATTGTAAAATTAGGCAGAAATGTTCTTTGAACAAGTAGGGACTAGAAAAAATACCTTAGAAACATTCCCTTTGTGGGCTTGTTGCCACTGAATCATTTGTCTTAACCATACTATAGTATAATACTGTATTATAATTGTGATAATATTTCTCATTCTTCGAAATCAACTGCATATTCAACTGTATTTGTTTCTGATTTTGTCTGTTAGTTCGGTCATTTACATTCAAGCAAAAATTTATACAGCCTTGAGGAGCATTTTGTTTGCAATTCTTTACACACGTAAATCAGAGATTTTACATAAGACTGGTTGGAAAATGATTCTTTCAGAGAATCAGACCAACGTCAGATGGGTCTGTAAAACACACACTATGAAGTGGCTACATGATTCCTACATAATTCCTGAACGTCTTCAGAACTGTAATGGTGACGCACTAGTTTATCTCTTGACGCATTACTGATATGGACGTCACGTCGCATGCGCATGCTTGTAAAGTATAAAGAGCTGTCCACATGCAGCAGCATTTATTTACCACTCATCAACTTAGTTTAAATAGTGGATATTGTGCAACAGCATTTTTCCTTGACAAAATACATCATCAGTATTTGGGTAAAAGTTTACTAAAACAAATCACAAGTTTGTGCTCTTCTTTTGTGCTCGCTAAACAAGCACATCACACCATTTCAAGCAACATGAGGTTTAGTTTAAATAGTGGATATTGTGCAACTTACAGCATTTATTCTTGACAAAATACATCATCAGCATTTGGGTAAAAGTTTACTAAAACAAATCACAAGTTTGGCAAAAGTTTGTGGATCCATGGCAGCATGATTTGAGAATCTTGTGTGGTATTACAGAAGACAATCTGACCCTTGTAATGTCTGCAACTGTAAGCTGGACTGAACTACATTCTGGTGGACTTGATTACAACCATAAAAGCCAACTGACTTTTTTTATTTTATTCATTATAAATTCTAATGCTCTTTTTTTGTTTAACTTTTGAGTGTGTTTGGGAAGGTCTGATAAATATGCAAAACACAAATTATGTGATTTAAAAATATTTAGGTGTGGCAAAAAATTCCAAATGACGTTTATTCTGAATTGCACATCGTTGGTGAGGGATATCATTTTTGAGACATGGTATCAACAAATGGAAATGCAAAAACCATGAGACAAGTTTTAACAACACTCCCTCTATTTTACCATTGGTTTGACAAACAAAACTTCACACGCTACGAGTTAAGGCAACATTTTGTTGTCTCAATGCTGTGTCTGGAATCACATACTGTGACATTCCACACTGAATCAGATGAGGTACCTACTTAAAACAGTCCATTCCCTAAAGTATGTGTGGGTGCAGTATGCATACTTTCTGGACATCCTCCATCCTGCAGTTGACCATTTGGGTATTTCTCACCTACTGTTGTTAGTATACTGAGGTTTCTGACATACATCTCATTTCCCATAACGATTTTCGCACACTAGTATGGGAGAGTACGCAGGGAACAATGTTTTAACCGCACCAAAGAGCTACAGCGTTCACTGTTTTCAGGGAAATCTGCCTACAAATGGCTTGTGTAACAAGTATTTTAGCAACAAAAACGACAATCACTTTACTCACTCTCATTCAATCAAAAAAAAACTGTCTCATTAGAACAGGTTTTTGGACTCAATAATCCTTTAATTTTTGTCATTTCACCACTCTGAAATGAGGAATATTTTTCACTGAAATCCCATTGTATACAGAGTTATTAATGCGCAATCTGACTAAATAAATTAGAAAGAACATAAGAGAAATAAATAAGTGTTTCAAAGAGTTAGCGTTCAGTATGGTACACTGTACAATGCAGCATGAATAGTCAACAGCAATTAAATAAGACCACAGAGACAAACACAAAAATAAATAAATAGGAATTAACAAATTAGAATACAGAAAAACGATTCAAAACAGCAGTTCTTTGTGCAAATCATCAAAATGATCCTGAATCACAATTAAAAGGGTCCTTGCTAAAAAAAGAGGAGGGGGATTCATGTCCGCTGTAGTACCTTTAGAGATTCCCGGAAACAGCTTCTCCACTTCACAAAATCTTCTAACTCTGAAAGTCTAAATACACTCCTGTGTCATTTTACATGGCTTTCACATCTACAATATTGTGTCGAACGTTATATCGGTTTTCGTCAAACTATGCAGCATAATCTGTCCATGCTCACACAAGTCTTTTGTACATTCCTGCGTAGAATCCAGCTCTACACAATCAGAACTGAAATCACGCTCGCACCGTTTCTCTCACTCCCACGCGTACACACATACATACATACACACCCACTCACGATACAATAAGGCTGAAACAGGTGCTCGTGATACCAGTTTACCAGGTATGACTGTTATGTAGCGTGTTCAGTTTGGTACCAACTCATTACAGGAATTTCCTCTTCTCATAGCAAGAAACGGGAAACTGTATGAAGACTGCATTCCAGAGAAATCCAAAGCTCTGTCTTTGATGAATGGAATAGTCTCTGTTAAAGAGTCACGCACACACACAGGTTTCCCACAACTTCATCAGAGATGTTTGTGAACCTTTCTTTTAGAAACGGTCTTTGATTTCTTTACGACTGGCTTGCTGATTTTGTACTTCCTCTATTTTAGGAAACATTTTGAAAATCACAAAGCCTTAGATGTGTTAAGTTTATTTATTTTCCTTATTTCTGTAACTAGTTTCATGGTGCAGGAAATATCTTACCTAAAAACGTCACATAGGAAGCAATGGTACCAGACAGAGGAGCCTAATAGTGTGTAGAATTAATGAAACACTTTACCCAAAATAAAAAAAATTCTATCATTATTTACTCACCCTCATGCCATTTCAAACATGTCAAAAAATACTTCTGTGGAACACAAACGTTTAGCAGAAGATTGAAGCAGTTCTGCACATTTTGGAGATTGACAGCCCCTGGTCACATTCACTTTTATAGTAATGAAATGAGCAGGGTGAACGTTTATCTATTTTTGCACAATACAAAAGTCCGTCATGGGTTTGGAACAGCACAGGGGAGAGTAAATGAATTTTGGGGTGGGACATTCCTTAAAAAAAAGAAGTTAGCTTTGGCTCGCAGTGCAAGGCTACCTTCTTTCACTAATTGTCATAAAGGGACAGTCCCCCCCAAAATTCTGTCATCATTTTTCTTACCCTCACATTATTTTTTCTATTAGTCGAACACAGGAGATGACATTTCGAACAGTTGATGCTGTTTTTTAATAATAACAAGAGCAAATATTGACTCACTCTGTTAGTCACAAACATTGTTAAACCTCCCTTGTGCTCCACAGACAAAAGAACACAACAGGATGTGATACTCACGCTACAGAACTTCTTTTGTGCTCGCTAAACAAGCACATCACACCATTTCAAGCAACATGAGGGTGACCAAACAATGACAGAAGTTTAACTCCCTCTTTAAGAGCAGATTTTATCATATCAACTTTATTATGCTTTGTACATGTTGGCAGCAGTGGCTAACGCTAATTGCCCATTGGCTGCGACCACGCAGGGCTCCTCCTCTAATAGTCCGTTGGGGTCAGCGTGCGGAATGCTGTCATGGTAGCTGCTGAAGCTGATGTTATCTTCCTTCAGCTCAATGGTCCAAAAAGGGGCATTTAGTTTCCGATTCCGATACTCACGATAGGTGTACACGCCTCCCACGAAGCCCATGAGGAGAACAACAATGACAATGATGACGGCCAAAATGATGATGTTAAACTGCGTCCACGACACCACAGTTAGGGCGGAGGCTGTGCTGTTGTGTCCCGCTGAGTCTCCGGCGCCAGACTGCAGGGTCGGTAGGCTGGGGCGGGTGCTGGTGGTGAAGGAAGAGGTGAGGAGGTGGAGAGGAGGTGTTGAAGACACTGAACTTTTGGATTTTGGGATTTCTGCAGCAGAGTTCTTGATATCTTGTGTTGCGAGGATTCTCACAGCTATAAGAGAAGTCAATTATAAAAATGTTAGGACAATTTTTTTTTAATAAAAAAAATGTTGGTGAAAAAGATTTACTACTATTTTTACTGAAAATAACTCACACTATACAATGTAGTAGAGTTGCATGGTTTACCGGTACTACAGTAGTATCGCGATACTAAGGGTCCAAAATACTAGCGGTGCCACGGTATTTTTTAAACGGTAGTATCGCCATTGCGGTTCTACCGTAAGTCATGTTGTATGTGGCCTGTGGTGCAGTTGCTAAAATGTTGGAACACTTGTGCCTGCAAATAAATAATATAGCGTATTTTTTGTTCTATCGTCGTTCTGCGTGCCCTTGAAGTGCTCAAAATACTGTGCAGAAATCGCGTCTTATATGCCATATATGGTATTGTGCGTTTTCTGATGCTTCAGTTCAAACACGCATCTGATTCAGTTAGTTTTTCATTTGCAATTGTCTGTTCCTGTGAATACAATGAATTTACATACAACGATTGACTGCGACAGTCTCTTAAAAAAAGAGCAACTCACGTAGCGAAATATGGAAGTACTTCGGATTTGTACCTGATGAGAGTGGAAAAACTATTGATGGCGGAAAACAAATCTGCCGTGAATGCCAACAGAGAATTCAAGCTAAAGGGGGAAACACCAGCAACCTCATTAAGCACCTTCGGATGCATCCCAAATCTTTTGCAGAGTACACATTTTTTTTTTTAAATAGCCAGTTATTCATTCTTATTAAACAAGTATTCTGAGGACAATTTGGTCTGTTTTTATTTATATCTTCGTATTTCTGAAAATTGCTTCATTTCGTAGATTTGAATTAAGAATTAATACAATATCGCATAGTATCGCGATACTACTTGGTATTGTGATACTTCAGCTGGTATAGTATCGTAACATGTGTTTATGGTATCCTGACAACCCTACAATGTAGAGTACAATAAAGGATTATTTACTGATTTACTTCTGCTCAAACAAACACAGGGTTGCCATACAATCGATTTTAAAAAACGGATACATTTTCGGTTTATTTCCCTGAGTGAAAGTGCACTATACATCTCTATCCATACTTAAAATCATTTCCTTAAGGTGCAAATGCTTAGGATGCAATAAAATCATTAAAACCTATCTAGACTATGTCGAAGCTTGCATTCAATACACATGAGTCATTAAGTCAATGACTGCAAACTGCAAGAACCATAGCAACCGCAATAACAACAAGCGTCCTTGCATACCACGAAAATTACACCATTGTAAGTTTGTATTGATATACAATGTTGTGACACATTGTTTTATCAGAAGTCTCTATAAACCAGGAGTTACCAACCACTTGTGCCAACTGACCTCTGATACCCAGCTAAAACTCTGATACTTTTACAAATAAAGGAATTTATTAATGGGCCTTCTCGCAAATTATTTAAAGGAATAGTTCATGCCAAAATAAAAATTGCCTTATAATTTACTCACTCTCGTGCCATCTCGTATATGCTCTTCTTTCTTCAGCTGAACAAAGTTTTAGTTATTTTTAATAATATCTTGGCTCTTACCAGCTTTTAAATGGCATTCAATAGTGCCAAAAATGTTGGAGCTCCCAAAAGCACATATATTCATCATAAAACATTGTAAAAACCAACAGGATTCAACGTTATCACAGTTTTCTTTTTTGAGTGAACTATTCCTTTAAGGCCCCAGACCAGCAGGGGGCCCTGTTGAACAATATAAAGTGCACATTTACTAGCACTGTATTATTCTCTAATCCTATGACATGTCAAACACTTTGAGGTGTACAGTTTTTTAATTGTTGTTTTAACTACAAATTAATAAAATAAAAGATGCAGCACCTAATATTGAGAGGAAATTACTGTATAATATTAGCAAGTAAATCTATGAGAAAAAGAGACAAGTGTGTGTCAGTTCACATTCATTTTGCTTTTTGTCTCTGTCGCCATTAGCAATGGAAAATACTTCGCAAAACCAACATTCTAAAAATTCATTTTTTTGTGCTAAAATATTTCTATTTGCATAGTTGCTTTGTGACAATGTGAAAAATGCTATGGAAATTAAAATGAAATTATTATATTATTAACAATATTATTTAATACCTTAAACATATTACTAAAAACTGGAAAAAAACGTTATGGAAGATTTTTCTCAAAGCAAAGCAACTAATCTGTTAACAATTAATGATAACAACTAATCTGTTTACTTATATATTGTTTAATGTTTTTGTAACATATAATGCTACAAAAGTGATTGCACGTCCTAGAGAAGGTAGAGAGATCCTGAATAAACCATACAGGTGGGTGCAGTGATTGCTTTATATGCTGTAGATAGTGTTAAATTCACAATAGATTTAAATAAACCCCAAAAGGAAGGTTAGTGTGAGTGTTAATGACTGGTATGTTAACTTTGCCACGTTCTTCACAAACGCCCTTGTAGTACCTTTCAGGGTGCAGTTGTGGGCGCGGGCGTCCCCTACATAGCCACTTGCGCAGATCTCACAGTGTGCGCCTGCTGTGTTGTTGATACACTGATAGCAGCGCCCGGACTCCGGGTGGCATATCTGAGGAATCGATCGAGGGTCCGCGTTCCCGTTGCAGTCGCAGGGCACACACACGCCCGCTGATTTAAAGGAGCCGTCCGTGCACACGTCGCATGTCGGGCCTGAGAAGCCAGGATTACATTTGTCGCATACAGGACGCCCGCTGGAATCTGTCGTGACATCACACAACCACACTGCAATTAGAGCAGCACACAAATGTGCAAAAACAACAGACCAGTATTTGGATTTTGTATTCTTTGTATCTTCCTGGAGAACACATCAATGTTTTAAAAAAAAAGGTTTTCATGCACACCTTCAGTCATCAAATGCATGACTCATTCTAGTGTAGTTCCAACTTGGACCACAAAGTGGCACCACAACAACAAATTTTATGTTTAACCTTATTTTCATCATTGCTGAGGGACAATAGGAGTACAGCTTAAGTATTTGACAATATTAGTTTCTTCTTATTTCTACGGTATCTTTTTGTAAAAAAATTTCTTTGTAAAAAGACATTTTGTAACTACTTTTATGGTACTACCATGTTCCATACGACTGTATGTACATTGACATTTATTGTAATAGCATGTTTTGGTTAATGTAACAGTACTATAGTATAATAGTAAATACTATATTATAGTATACTATAGTATTATAGTAAGTACTATAGTAAACTGTTACTATAGTAACAGTAATTTCAGTACTACAGTATATATTATAGCACCATGGCATTACAACCTGGTGCCAGTACTGTATGATACCACCACACTAGTGCTTTAGTAAGAGTATTCATTGTGGTTATATTGATCAGATTGATCAGAATTGCATAGTATTGCACGATCACCACATTCATATCAGACCATTGTATTTACAAAATACTTTAAACATCAAACCGTACTATCATATTACTGCAACACAGATTCAAAATCATGTATTACTATGATAAAGTCAAAAGGTATTCAAAAAACCCAAAGACACAAACACAGCTTAGCTGGTCAGCTCTGAAATATTTATGAAAGGAAAGAAACACGCTTAGAAGGATATGTGAATGACAGGACGTGTTAGCCTGACCTGACTGACTAATGCAGCATTCACTTTCTTTCTGACCTACATCCACCTTTCATATAATCTATAAAAAGTAATTATCTGTTTGTCTGTCTGTCTGTCTATATGTGTATAACTGTATATCTTGTTTTATCTCATTTATATATCATCAGGATCTCCCCAAAGGAAGGTTGTGATAAGGAGGGTAGAAAATGGTCCCCAAAATTCAAGCAGTAGTATATGCGCACACACACAGTAACATAAGCCTCCAGTGCTATAATCATGATACTGCATCACTGCCCTGTTTTCTCAATGGCTGCTGTTGCCAGGGCAACCCCTCCCTCCATCTGACTGAAGCAGATCTCCCTCCCCACCCCCCTGACTGGCCTTACTGTCTGGTGCCATCCACAAATCTGTCAAGGGGAAATCAGAGAGCCACAGACAGACTGGCGGGCAGTGACATAAGGAAGTGACCAGAAGGCAGAGGAATTTGTTTTGGCTGTTTTCCCATTCCTGTGATGAGACATCCTCATCTGTGCCAGCCTCAAACACTAGCTACTGTACATACAGTGTGTGACAGTAGACAAAGTCTTAACACCTTTAACCTTACACACAGAGCTACACAAAAGAACACAAATGCGTCAGAGATCTGTGCATTTGTGACTAAATAAGCCGTATACAATGTTTGCTCATAATATTTTGTGCCAAAACTGTTCATACAGCATGTCAGTTTTTCAATACGTAAAAAATGGACAAAATGACGTGGCCTAAGAAAAACAATTAATTGCGTACAATATTTTAAATCTGTTATAGGTAGGTAGTAAGCCCCTACGCCACGTTCATAGATTTATGTGTGGTGCAAGATTTTCATGTCATGTGGAACTAAAAGTCGGCAGCTGGGGTCCTGCTGACTAACAGTGATTTACACACCCCAATCACACAGATAATCACTGTCATACTGGCTCATCTTCCTCATTTTCTCTCTCTCTAATGATGGCGCTCCTCTCTGCCAGTTTTCCTACAGTTAAGCTCATGTTTTCTGTATGTAAATGTGTGTACAGAATGTTGCTCTTCCTGCAGAACTTTAGCTAAAGGAGTATCAGTAGAATCAGGTTTACTTGCTGTCAAAGAAAAATACAGTATACATAATGATAAATCGGTTTGACCAATATTTGTAATCGATAATTACACTTTCCACAAAATTGGTTATCGGTTCTTTAATATCGGGTTTATAAATAAAGTTAGTGTAAATGTCTTGGAAAACAAGAACTAAAATGTTGGAAGACAATGTGTATAATCGGACAAGTACACAGCCAGTAATAGCTCATATTTGACACATGCACATACATGTTAGGTTTAGGACAACACTGGGTACACTTATATAACACTTCTGAACTTTCAGTAACCCCTCTCAGTTGTTTTCTCGCCCTCAGATTCATTCACTGACTTTCCTCCTCAGGCTGCACTGTACATAAATGCAAACTGACAGCCCAACCTACATCACAGTGGCTGTTGCTGTGCAGTGACGACCAATGGACAGGAAGCTGAGATGTAAAAGAGAGCTCTAATTGGCTCTTCAGTGCCACACCCACCCACCTGATTACGTAATGACAAAGCATCCTAATGCAATAAAACTTTAGGTAACTAGAACAAAGTCAGGTCACTTATGTAATACAGCTGATACTATTTCAGTTCTGGTGATGGTGGCACTGGTCACAGTCTCTACAATACCATACGTAACAATACAAAACTGGCCCTGACCCCATCGACATGTCACAGAGACAAAGCCTCACCGAGATGACAGCTGCCGGTGGAGCTGTCCAACAAGCAGGGACAGGGTGTACAAGCATCCCTTAGACCATCGCCATGACGACGGTAAAAATTGGGCGAACACTCCTCACAGTTGTGGCCCTGAGTGTTGTCCTGGCAGTCCAAACACACACCTGAGGGAAGAGGAAAACCATAAGACTTCCTGTAATTAGGTTCGTATGTAAATCATTATATAAGGTGAGAGTTTAAAAGTAATATCCAAAACAAAAACCTATATTCATACTTTAAAGTGTTTTTAGGACTGTGAATTTTTGCCACTCCAGAAGGATTTACACCTAAAAAAACAATTACTTTTAACATAAATGTTTAAAATGACACACTTGATTCCAAATGATTCCACTCATACGGTTGGAATGCTCAAACAAACAGACTGATGTCTTGAAAGGGCCACAGTGTTGATACTTTTCAGGGAAATTCAAACTCACAGTTGTGTAACAACATTAAGTTGGGATAGGAGAAGGGTACTCTAATATCAACAAAGACTTTAAGTGACTCTTGCCTTTGGCCTGAGGGTGTGTTCCTGTGTCATATTTTCCCATGACTTTATCTGTTGTTTTTGACATTGTCATTTGCCTAGTTCTGTGTTTGAATATCTTGTGATAACATCATGTGTACAGTACAATTTTACTTTCATTTTTTGCCTGAGGAGTTCACCACTGTTCCTGTTGTTTCTTCTTTGATCATTTTAATGATGTTAAATCAATCTGTATGTTACAGTTATTAATTATTCTTTTTGGACAAAGAGAATGCAAACTAACTGGCCAAAGATCAAAGCCTTTGTGTGTTATTCACCACTGGTGTACTGAGTTTTCTTTTGCCTCGAGTTACCGCTGGTTGTGGGTGTGTGTGTGGGTTTATTTAACCATATATTGGGGACAAATTTGTACCCAAAAGTCAGCAAAACCTGACAAATCTGAGCAAACAAATGTCCTCATTTGTTATAATGCTATAAATAATGTTATAATGCAAAATTCAAAACATTCGGTTTTTTTTTTAGTTTTCTTAATTGTAAAAATATTATTTTAGGGTTAGAGTGTGGGTTAGGTTATATTGTTTATAACTAGCTCTGTATAAAAACAAAAGAAGTCTATGGAATGTCCCTATTTAGACATTTAAGTAAACGTATGTGTGCGTGTGTGGTCATATACTGTGAGGGCGGGTGTAGATCTATGAACTGTAAGCAGTGTCCGGAGGTACTGATTGCGTTTTATGACTGAGGAGGTTGTAAATCTGACTGTGGCTCTCTGCATCAGGGGAGAGGTTACCAGCTACAGCCTGCGCGCACACACGCACGCACGCACACACGCACACACACACACACACACACACTGCAGAGAGACAGATGGGTTTCTAGACACACAAGCAAGCTCATGCACTTGAACCAGCAGTTGACAAACACATCATGACATCAGTATACCGAGACATGGGTGAAGTTATTTAACACAAACACGCCCACACTTCTCAGATGTCAGCAGGTTTGCTTAACAAATACACAAACATGAGTCTTATGCTGATGATTCAAATTAAGGTTAATTATGTCCGTGTTGCCTAGGATACAGAGAGAGAGAGAGCTAGAGAGAGAATATTGTGATGAACCCCCCTGTGATGTGAAGTCCATCTCAGATCTGCAGACATTACAGGTTAAATGAACTTCCTGTTCAATACAATCTGAACAGGAAGTTGTGAAGATATTCAGTGAACAACAATCCAAATGGTTTTTCCCCACAAAAGACTCAAACAAAGTGATCAGTTGCATTGACTTGGACTTTTATAGTCCTTTTTAAAACTTGGAAGATGCATTTCTATTTATCATAATTGCGAGTAAAAAACAGTACAATTGTTTTACAGAAGATAAAAAAAGATTTTAACAAAATTAGGTTGAGCAAATAATTGCCTCAATTAATCCTTTAAAGGAATAGTTCACCCAAAAATAAAAATTCTTTCATATATAAATAAAATAAATTATGCGACAATTTTCATTTTTAGGTGAACTATTCCTTTAAGATCTAACAACAGCATCTGTGGCATGTGTGGATTACCACAGGCAACATGTATGTACACTTACAATGGAAAACTATGGCACAAGCCATGTTTGAGGGTCATATTTTTGTTCAGGTGCTTACATTTATCAGTAAATAAATGTTTCATATTTGAGCTCTAAAGTGAGGTGGGACTACTTTTTACAGTGGATGAATTTAAGACATGAGTCGTTTTGAGATGGTGGAGACTGAATATAAAGACAGGATGGCTGTGCTGGGTGAGACTGACCTGACTGTGGGTGGCAGTAGGTTGAGTGGTTATTGCACTGGCACGGCTGGCATCCTGTGCTGCTGAAGTGGAAGAATCCGGGGTGGCAGTCATCACACTTGGGCCCGTACACACCTGTCTTACATACACATGTTCCTGAACTGCAAGAGATAAAGGACAAGAAATACAATAATAAAATCGTAATGATCCATTTTTGAAGACCAGGGGTATCAAGAGGGGGTTTGAAAAATGATATATGAATTAGTTTTAACATAAATCAACAAAAAGATTTATTTCCCAAATATTCAAACTAAACAGTTTATTTATGGTTAAAAACAAACCACCAATAAGGTTTGGATAGTTGTTTCCATATAGCATTAAACATAACTGAAGAAATGTAAATTCAAAGGATGTAGGTTGTTAATAAAGTAACTAGACAATTGACAACAGTTTATTATGATATAATGTTTGTTAATAATATTAATCAAAGCTGTTATACTGTGTTACCAATAAACTTAAATTTATATTATTATATTATGGAGCTGGCTAAAAGTCTGGGTTAGAAATCCCCATGTTGGAGAAGGTTATAACTCCTACTCTAAGAGGCTATATGTCAAAATAGCCTACACATTTACAACAGTAAATGCCTGTGTATTTTGGTTACTAGATTAGCAGATAGTACATACTAAACACATTAAGCCATTGTCTGAGTCCAGCTTGCAACCTTTAATGTTCCCTCCTTTTCTTCCCATTACTGACATAAAACACATCCAATTGTTATCAATGTGCAACCGGTTTCCTCTCAAACACACACACGCTCAAACATTGGAATATTTGGTTTATGAGGACTCTTAATAGGCATAATGTACAAACATTATAAATGTATATGTATATTTTATCCCCTACCCCTAAACCTAACCCTCACAAACTTTTGGCATTTTGTAATTAACAAAAAAAAATCACCATTTTATATGATTTTAAGCGATTTGGTTTACATAAACCATGTTTACATTGTTATACACTTCATTATATGCATTTGTGTCCTCGTAAACGCCCTCACCACACACACACATTTATGCTAAACACATGGCTTTGACCCAGACAGCAAACAATCCAGCCCCAAACTGCAGTCACGAATGCTTTAAAGCAGTCTAAACCTTTCATTTTTAATCCCACCACTTCTACATGTGGGTGTACATGAGGGACCTGTGGCCCAGACCACATATTAAAAACCATCTGCTGCTTCTGCCCATTTCCTGGAATCTCTCTCTCTTTCTCTCGCTCTCTCAAACACACACACACACACACACACACACACAATAATTGTGTTAAATCTCAAAGTGCTTGTGAAGTTATCAACCCGGAATGACACTGCTCTACCTACTGAAACAACCAAAGTTTTTGGAAGTGTTACATACCCCAAAACAAACCAGAGAAAGATTCATTCACAGAACATCTATTTATGTAGAACCAAAAAGCCACAACCATTAACATCACTAAAGACATTAATTAAATGTTCTAGAATGGTGCTCATAGGTGCTGCTGTTGTGAGTGATTGACATGTGGTTTCTGAAGGGGTTTTAAAGTGCTGGTGTATGGTTGCCGTGGTCTTCTGGGTGGTTGCTCAGAAGAGCTCACACCCGTAAACTCCCCAACATTCCAGTTCCTAGATATGGTTTGGGGCTCTTCTCCAGTGTAAGTCTATGAGATTCCAAAGTTAAGTAAAGATTCCAAAATCTGAAGTATTTTTAATGATCTTGTGCATATCGCTCCGTAAATTAGCAATTTTCCTGGTTGGCAAGTCATTTAATAGATGTTCCAGCTCTCGCCCTTCCCAAACAGTCACTAGTCGACTCCCCACACACACACACACAACTCCTGCATATTCCTGCCATTACACACACCCCTGGGTTGTTGCATCTGGGGTGAAGGTTGTAGCGAGGTGAGGGTTCCTGAGGTTGCGTGATTGGTTTCTGTGTGAGCGGGGTGTGTGATAGATGAGAGGGCGCGGACGATGGGACTCGTGGGACAGGTTTAAAGTGCTCAGCCATGCTGACAGAATCCCCACCAGCACTGGGGACCCCGAGAAAAACAACAAGAGAGGCAATAACAGAAGCAGAGGCCACAGCAAAAGAGAAAGCAGGGATTTGAGAGCAAGCAAAGAGCTTTTGAAAGAGAGAAAGGGGGCGGAATAAACAAAGCATCTGGGTGTTTTTAAGCGGTGTTTTTTGATGGTTTGCAGGAAATGACATGTACAGCAGCGGCAACATCAGTGTCATCACCGTCCACACATACTGTGGGCGGATTCTCTGAGTAACGTAAGGAAATTGTGACTCTGCTATGCTACACAAATGTCTGCTTGCACCTGCATACATTCACAAATAATGACACATTACTGATCTACAGTAGAGTTATGGACATAACACCACATAATAATCAAATATTTTCACAAAGAATATGAAGCATGTAAGATTGGTTTGCATTATGACATTCTTGACACACTTCTTTATTCTTAGTATTTTTAATTAGACTCACTTTTGATGTATTAATAATGTATTAATACTTATCTTAATCTGTTTAATACAACAAAAAAATTAGCGCCACAAATGATGTACTACACAACAATGGACTAAATCTTTGGCCAAAATCAAAAGACGTTTAAATCTTGCAGCTTTGTTACCCGACATACATCCCAACAAAGTCTGCAGGGAGTCATTAGATACATTTGCACTTATCGAGCCTGTACGAGTGTGTGTGGGTGGGTGCATCTATATGTACATGGGCCAATAGACAGGTTGCCATGGTGATGGCTCAGCACTTACAGGATTCTGGGGAATGAGAGTGAGGTGTGACATATGACCTATCAATCACACTCTCAGGAGAGAAAAACAAGAAAAAAACTCAAGAGAGAGAGAGAGAGAGAGAGAGAGAGAGAGAAAGATCACCACAGTCTCTTAACACTTCTATTCATCCAGACAAAATGCTCTTTTTTGTGGCAGCTGCAAAACAAAATTTGACTTTGACCAAAAAAGACAGCAGAGAGCATATAAAGACGTCTGTTTCCCAAACAAACACACAGTTACAGACAGAGATTATCAAGGTCAGATAGTGATCAATCACACCCAGTTTAACATCCTATCGTTGCATTCACATTCATTAGCAGACAGCCCTCTTGTCTCTTTCTCTCTGGGCTACAGACAGCTCTATAAAGCCAGCTGTTGAGACCATTCATTAGTGTGGGACATTTAGCGTTTGTGTAAACAGAAAACAGGGCGTTGTTGTAGCAGTTAGAACCATGATGCATGATGATCTAAAATGGATAAACCACAGTTCCAGAATGACCATTTAGTTTTATGAACAAACAAGTGTTCGGATAGAAAAACAGCCCTATGTATAATGAAGACACGTGTTAGGAAAATCTGGTAAATGTGGATTAAAAAGACTATATTTGGGCAAATGAGACACTAAAAACAGGGCTGGCACAACATGTGGGTTATTTGTTGTCATAATATCAGTTAAAATGGTTGTAAAACCAGAAAATAAACTGTCCTACGATTAGCTATATCTGAACAGTTTGAGCATTGTATGATTTAAAATGCATAAAGTTGATTAATAATTAACACACATATATATATAACTGTATATAGCATAGAGTAACATATCGTAACATAGCGTAACATAATAACAATAACAACATAAATCTTTTTGTACCATAAAGTAAATAAATAAACTGTTTTCATACTGTACTATATGGTAAAATACAGTCATTGTGTATATATCTGTACTATCCTTGTACTAAATTAAATTTCTTCTGATTTATTAAAAAATATATTCGGAAATCATTAAGTTCAGTACCATAGTATCATATATTGTCTTCACATTACAGTTATGACAATACATTATTTAATTTGTGGGGGAAATATGACCTGAACAGCCCTCTGACCATGTTGGTTTCTGCACTCCCCATGCACTGAATAAGGTCCAACACCTTCTAACACAACATACACTTTTCCACAGGCAAAACACAGACACACACACCCAAAGACATCAGTCGACCCAGCCATATTTTTAACCCAAGCAAACTAATGCACTCAAATGCTGCAGGCTTGACACATAATATATCATACTAATATCACCAGGAGCTTCTACATCATTTGGATTGGCTGTTTGTGTGTGTGTGTGTGTGTGTGTGTGTGTATGGGTGTGTGTTCGGTGAGGAAACCATGTTGAGCAGGCAGCACTAGCAGAAACCTCATTAATGTTTCAGAAGCCCTGGGGCGGATCAGCTGCATATTAACTAGGTCAGTGTTACACAACGACTGGACCCCCCAATCTCTCTCTCCCTCTCTCTCTTGCCATGGAGATGCCAGCATCATTCTTTTCTTGCATCCCTCACAACCATGACAACCATGGAACTGGGGTGCTATAAAGCCTGCCTGCTGCTTTTAAAGTGATAGACTTAGATGTTTTAGGGGAAGAACACATGAAAGATCTGGTTTCTTAGCAACTGGCTTTCATAGCATCGCGCTTTATTGACTTACCTTAACCACAGGGCACTTTACATGTGGGATATGTTGTTCAGCATGCTCTTACGGTAGACTGATATGGGTTTTAAATGGCCTTTGCCAACACTGATATCTAGAGAGCGGAATTATTGGCTGATATAATACTGATAAATGAATAAAACAATTTAATTATAGCACAAAATTGCTGAAATTAAGTATAGACACATTCTTGGCAAAGGGTCTCAAACATATAGCCTCTGGTGCAGAATGGAAACAAATCAACACTCTCTCTTTCTGTTATATTTTTGTAATTATTATGTTATGTATATTTGATCTTTGTACCTCACACATATGGTTTTAGATGTTAAATGGGTCTTGGGCACTATGTCATTACAGGGCAAGCTCATTACATCTTCTGAAACCAAAAAAGTCAAGCATTCAAAGCTTAGTTTTTGATGTGGCTGTTAAGATATGCAAATATAAGTCTTGGCAATACACACTGAATTCAAATAGGTTATTATAATTTCCCTGTGGAGCTTTTTAAGTATGAAGACAGTAGGACACCAGCCTGTGATTTTCCAATATAACCGCAACCTACCAGAATCAGACAGTAAACCAGCCTCCCAGACTCCATATTAATATTATTATTATAGTTTAAAGCTGCACAAAACCCCAAACCACACGACATCAAGGTTTTAATGACTGATTTAAAGTATAGTGACTATCTGAGTACTGAACAGGACAATATATATTGTGCTATGAGGATGAATGCTTGCTTCCATGAGGTGATTTTTTGAGAAGCTGTGTAGGAGATCATAAAACACGACCTTCATAATGTAGAGGTTAATGAGCTTCTCTCTCTCTACAGACATTTTCTCTTTCATCTCATCTTCAAAATGTTGTCAGATAAAATTTTAATTCCAAACCAAACTGGCCATTTGCCTCTGAAGAAATGTCTGAACTTGGGTTTAATTAGATCTGTTAATGGGCCCTAAGCGGCAAAACAAAGCAAAATCTTGTACCAAAACAAAGCTGGAATCACTGCAGTCTGTTCCCTGCAGAGAATGTCATGTTATGTCAATGTCAATGTTAATATGCTCAATCTGGCAACATTTAGCCTCTCTGTAAAGATAAATATATAAACTGTAAATATATCACTAAATAGTTAAAGCACTGCAGAAATATACCAACAGGCAACATAATTTCAGAAGCATGACCTCGAACCAATTGTGATCTAAGGTTGTATAAAATGCAATATGAGATTAATCTTTCTCTGAGATTAAACTTGATTTGTTTAGTCATCTAATATGCATGTGAGGGAGTTTACTTAGCTACACTGTCCACTGAAAACAACTATGACAAAATTATGGTCACATCCGAGGGTGTCCTTATAAGCAAAATGATCATTGAATAAATTATTCAGATACTCCACATGTGGTTTAATTATTTATTATATATCTTTGTTTTTTTTAATTCTAAATACTGAGATAAATTAACTTTGTACCAATTTCTGCATTTAGAAAGAAGATTCTGAATTCTTTCTGTTCTGAAGTTCTTCAGCAGTTCTATACGTTTAAAATACTCATAGATTGTTTGATAATGCTGACAATGTACAAAATGATTTCAATTTCCAAAGGGGTTAGACAATAAAACCACTTTCATGATTCTAAATAACACACATACATTTACCCACAATGCCCCTCACCTGTCACAGTGTGGGCTGACTGCGCCGAAGGAGTCGCACGCGCAGGGCAGACAGCCAATGGTGCCGTTGGTAAAGTGATCTTCTTCACACTCCTCACACTGCAGTCCGATGTAGCCCGGCATACAATCACACTGACCCGTCTCACGGTCACACTCGTCCGGGTCTGACACACCTTCACCACTGCAGTTACACACCAGCTCTTCAGAAAAGACAGAGAAAGAGCCCAGTATGAGTTTTTCACCATCAAAAAATGGTCATGCTAAGTTCATCAAAAATGTATAATGAACAAAGACAAGGTCAACCCGAATGTCTGGTTGAATATGATTAATATTAATGGTTTAAAACCATTGAAGACTATTCTTCAACATTTTTTATGAACCCCCCCCCCACAGCCCCCATGAGTAAGACTCAAGACTTTATTGACGCCAAACCTGAAATATGTTCCTTCTAAGTCATATTATCATATCATTTATATTGTTAGGATCAATATAAAAAAAACAATCAATCCTGCACCGAAAAGTGCACCACACGTATTTTCTGAACCACACTTTTTTTATTTACTTTAAACGCATAGTTTGTTTTCTTGCCTTTTCAAGGACTGTTTTTGATATATCATTTAATCTATAAATCTAAACAAAAACTGAAATTGTTTCAATTACCTCCACAAACCCTGAATGGAAATCACTTGTTAGGAAGAAACTACAACAAATGAAGGAACTCATGGTGAGCAGTCACCCATGAATCCCAGTATTAAACAGAGACCTTCAACTTGCTCTTCAGGAAAATCTCAGGTTATTATCTGCTTTGCATTCCTCTGCTCCATCGTGCTGCTCTCCACCAGCTATAATGAACAACTCCCTCCGGCCTGATTCTCTGATATCTCATTAAGCTGATATTAGCCTGCCAGAGTGCAGATATTTAGTATTACAGAACGCAAGCTATAGCATTCAGTAGCATTGCGACAGCAATATTCCTACTTGGTCTGAAGTTTCAGCTTCTAGTAGTAATGAAAGCTCGTGTAATTACAAATCTACATCAACTGTAATTTATTCGAAGAGGAATTTCTGAGACCGTAAGCAATGTTTCTGTAATGTTGAAATATTGACCTAAGTTCAGTCCGGTGACAATATTACTCAGCACTATAGACAACAACATCTAGATGTGGAGTCTAGCATCAGTTAATTTACTGAGTAAAATGTAGCTGGTTGTAGATATTCTTTTTAATTGTATAACTAACATTTAATTGATGGAGACAACAGAAAATGCTGATGTTAAAAGAGAGTAAAAAATGCATGGGACAATGGCACAAGCAAGATTTGAACCTGCTTATTTCATACAAGCACAATCACTTCTACGATTGCTAATGTTTTCAAAGATTTACATCAAAACCCTAAAATCTGGTAATCTGCATCTCTCTGTATTGCCTGCATGAAACGATCTATAATTCTTTTGTAGATGCTGCTGTCAAATGTGTTTGATCTCACAAGCAAAGTGGACTATATTTGTAAAAATGGAAATTCGAAAACATGCATTTGAATCGACCTTTCATGTAATTCATGTTTTTAGTAGCCTTTGTTCATCCACTTGTGCCCGACGCGACATCTTTTCCTACAGAGAGAGGCTTTATTCTCCTTCACTGGACCATTTAGTTCAAAGAATAAAAATCAAAGCCAGACAAGAGGTTAATCATTATTTAACCACTACAAAACCCCAGCAGCAGCAGCATCTCTATAATATATCAACGTGGGCTTAATGCATAAAGCTAAAGACACTGCACATAGCAGTGATCTATGTTAAAAGCCCACGTGTCTTCTTTTCGAATCTCTCACACGTCCATCCCCAGGAACCCATTTCACCAGATTTACTGCAGTGGGTCACCAGAGGGGCACCTGCTGAGGGAAAAACATCATTTGTATGCACAGACCGAGGCACCTTCTAACGCACAGAGCTGTGGAGGATGTACGTAAACACCTTCTGCTCCTAAGGGGGAGGTGAGGGGGCTCTGTGGAGGGTGTGGATAAGAAGCTTACAGGCCCCAGTCTGACAGATTAGACATACATCCATGTAAATGAGTCTGCCGATGAGACTGGTCTATTTATGAGGACATCATGAGGACTATATTATGAGAATATTAAATATGACAATGCGATTACAACCAAACTGTCTGAGGTGATGAAGCTTTGATGTGAGGTTAATTTGATTCCGCTTCATTGACTTGGAGGGATATAGATGGCAGGCAAATAAAAACATTATTAAAATGTTTTATTCGAATTTCACACAACTGTTGAGAAAAGGTAATATTTTACTGCATATTCAAAATTTTTAAAAATTAAAAATGTATATATACTGTGGTATAAAAATTATAATTGTAATAAGAATAAATACTATAAACAATAGTACAATAATAATGAGAAAATTGCATTACAGTAATAAGAATTGGGGGCATGTGCTTATTGTCACAAAAAACATAGACAGGTTTTGCTCTTGACAGGTTTCTTGACAGATTCACGCCTTTTTTTTGAATGCCGCCATACACTGTTCAACATTAGGCATGAATTTGAAAGCCTGCCTGTCAGACAACAAAAGAAATAACACGACAAAGGTGCCTGGCGCATGCGTGT
>JAZGTI010002840.1:0-34080 GCA_036877585.1 Botia kubotai
AAAATGGCTAATGACTCAGCCATTCTGATGGAGATATGGAGTTCATTCCACCAACCGGGCAGAGTGAAAGAGAGAGTCCGGGAAAGTGATTTCCTCCCACGTTGGGATGGAACCACCAGGCGACGTTCGTTAGCAGAACGCAAATTCCTGGTGGGCACATAAGTGCGATATATACATACATTTTGGATAGCTCTTTTGGTGGTTGAGTAAAGACAAAAGTTCTTCCTGATGTGTATTTGAAAGCCCTCGAGTCTCTTTAGACTATCGATCTCAGCCCCCCATTCTGGGTTCTGTCCCCCCACATGTATTTTACGTTCCAAATGCTAACCTTTGGTCAGACCAGATGCTACAGTGGGGTCAGACAAAATGGGACAGGACATACATATAACTGTAATCATACATTAGACATTTGTTCTGACAAAATGTATAAATGTATGTACTGTAAGTCTGTATGTAATGTAAACATTACATAAAATGTAAACATTGCACTTAATTCTGCCATGTCACCGGGTGCTACAGGGTCAAAGTGACAATACACCTCTGGATTGAATACAAGCATCCAGACACTGCATATTACACACACACGCTTAAGCTCTGAGAGAATTAGGGAACAGGCTGCACTCTTGTTTGCTTTGAAGACACAAACCACACATACTCTGAATTAAAATAATGGAAAAATATTAACAATGTAAAATCATACACATAACTTCTATAATCTATATTTCCACGTAAAGAAAATAGGGCAAGATTACTAAAGGGGTTAAGTACAAGAAACATTTAATGCCATAAAATAAACTAATTTCAGTTTTGAATTATGAAGACAAGATTATGAAAGATGAAAGATTATGAAAACAGACCTTTTATTATTATTATTTGACATACCATGCATCTGTAAACCTTTAATGTTCATTTGTTCACGTTTTAAAAAATGCATTTTGTTTTTACAAAAAACTTATTTTGTATTTTGTTAAAAAATAAAATACATAACAAGTGACTATAGTCACAAGGAATTTATAAGAGCGATAAATATGTACAACAAACATATATCGATTTTAATATAACCTTGTCTATATAACCACATACTACATCATGTACATTTTTTAATGATTTTGTCCTCTTTTACCACTCACCTATATGAAAAATTAAGAAGGAATTGATAAATATAGGCATTTTAGGGAAACATAAGGGCATTTCGCACTGCTTTTAACCCAGGTAATCTCAATTATTTCAACTAATAACTAAGGATCATTTTTTGAGTAATCCCTGACCTGTCTCAAATGCAGCAGGTCAGGAAGACAAACACCGCTTTAGGTCCATACATTGTTCGGTTCCGGTTGCAGATCCAGCAGGGAAATTTTGTGACTGTGAAACGGCATAGCTGCAGGACAAAACACCACCCTCCTGTTCCGATTACAGTTTCTAACAGGTTCTCCCCACTCAGTGAGGCACCCACTGAGACACCTGTTGAAAGTGCCCTAGTTATTGGAGATTCTATTGTACAGAATGTGAAAATAGAGGAACAAGTCAAATGATTACTGGGAGCCAGAGCACCGGACTTTAAAGCAAATTCAAATGTGCTGGCTAAAGCTAAATGTAAATTTAGTAAGATTATTCTACACATTGACACAAGTGATGTTCGTCTCCATCAATCAGAGATCACTAAAGATAATACTAAAAGTGTGTGAACTTGCTAGTACAATGTAGGACACAGTAATATTCTTTGGCCCCCTCCCTGCTTATCGTGGTAATGAAATACATAGCAGACTGTCATCACTAAAAGGCTGGATGTCTAAGAGGTGTCCACAGAATACTATAGGTTACATAGATAAATGGAAAAGTTTTTGGGGTAGACCTGACCTGTTGAAAATAGATGGCCTACATCCCTCTAGGGCTGGTGCTGCTTATTCACATAAAAAATTGGCACAGACATTTCAGATCCTGTAAAATACATTTACCTATGGTTGCAAAATCAGCTACTTGCTATAAATACAGTAGAACAATACATTCTACCACTAAAGATTCTTTCATCAACTGTTTCCGTTCCTTAATGTAATGGATAACATTGAAAACCTTGATAACAGAAAATGTTAACTCCCTATTGTAACAAAGAATCTGAGGGATTCGGATCCATCTGCAGTATTTATTGATAACGTTAACAAACAGCAGTAATACAGACAAGTGTGGGTTGAGACAGGCAGCAAACAATCATGAGCGTTATACAGGCAAAAGGTTGAGGTAGGCGGCAGACAATCATAAAGGCAGGCGGTGAGCAAACTGAACAATTAACAAACGTAATCCAACAAAGGCGGGCGGCAAGAATCAATAATCCAAAAAACAATCCAGGTCATACACAAAAACACGATCAGAATAACAATGAAGAAAAACACTCGGAAATGCAGCACTAGGCAAACAAGACTTTGCGATGGTGAGTAGAAAGAGTCCAGTTTAAATAGCGGATGTAAATGATGAACAGGTGAAGAGCAGGAAGTAATCAGCGCTGATACAGGTGCATGATGGGAGATGTAGTCCGGGTTGGATATCGTTAATTCTCAGGTGACGGCTCCCTTTGCTGGTGTGGTGGAGAGGAAGCTGGAGCCTCCACCGTGACACCTATATTCAACAGTAACTTACTATTTTCAAATTACAGAAAGGCCTTAACAAGTTCAAGATCTGCCTATTTTTCAAATCTTATAGAAGAAAATAAACCCAACCCTAGATATCTATTTGACAGTGGCTAAATTAACCCAAGATAAAGCGTCATCTGCTTCTGACAGTTGTCAATATCATAGTAGCAATGATTTTATGAATTTCTTTAATAAAACATAGATACTGCCAGAAAACAAATTAACATAAACATGCAACTGAATCAGATGGTGCATCCTAACTTCCCAAGAAACAACTCCAGTCATTCTTTACTATAGATAGGGATGAACTGTCAAAAATAGTTAAATCATCTAAATCAACAACATGTATACTTGATCCTATACCTTCCAGGTTGCTGAAAGAGATGCTGCCTGAAATTATAGATCCTCTGCATAGTATTATTAATTCATCATTGATGTTGGGATATGTCGTAAAACCTTACAAACTGGCTGTTTTCAGACCCCTTATTAAAAAAACACAAATTGATCCCAGGGAACTAGTAAATTGCAGACCCATCTCAAATGACCCTTTTACTTAAAAAAATACTGGAGAAGTTGGTGTCTTCACAGATATGTTCGTTCCTGGAAAGAAATGGTATTTGCGAGAATTTTCAGTCAGGATTCAGACATCATAGACATGAGACATCATACAGATATCATAGTACAGAGACTGCTCTCATCACAGTGACAAATGGTCTGCTCTTGTCGGCCGATCGTGGCTGCATCTCTCTTCTAGTGTTACTCGATTTTAGCGCAGCCTTTGACACTATTGACCACAGCATTCTACTAAATAGGCTTAAAAATTATGTTGGCATAAATGGAACTGCACTAGCATGGTTTAAATCATATTTAACTGACCGATTCCAGTTTGTTGCTGTGAGTGAAAAGGTGTCATACCATTTACAAGTCGAGTATGGAGTACTGCAGGGCTCAGTGCTTGGGACTCTACTTTTCTAATTTTACTACTCCACTTTACCCTGTACATGCTACCTCTGGGAGCAATTATTAAGAGTCATGGAATTAGTTTTCATTGTTATGCTGATGATACTCATCTGTACATTTCTTCCAGGCCCAAAATTCATAAACAGAATGCATAGTCGATATCAAAACTTTAAAGACTAGCAACTTTACATTTACATTTACATTTAGTCCTTTATCTGACGCTTTTATCCAAAGCGACTTACAAATGAGGACAAGGAAGCAACTTCAATTATAATAAAAGGCAACAGTGAATAAGTGCATAGGTATAGACAGGTCTCAGGTATTTCAACACAGTATGTGTTGAAATACACAGTTGTTTTTTTGTTTTTTTTTAAGAAGCAGAAGTGGGGGTGTGTTAGTAAGAAGTGGGTATGTGTTAGTTTCTACTATTAAATTCAGAAAACAGAAGTTTTACTTTTTGGACAAAAATCTTCCATACTGAACAACCTAAAAAAACATCTCACTCTTGATGGATGCTCTATAAAGCCTGCTTCATTAGCTAAGAATCTGGGTGTCGTTTTCGATAGTAATTTGTCCTTTGAAAAACAAATTTCCAATATTTGTAAAGCTGCATTTTTCATCTTAAAAATCAAAACTACAACACATGCGCTCTAAGTCAGACACTGAAAAATGAATTCATGCATTCATAAGATCAACACTTGATTATTGCAATGCCCTACTTGGTGGCTGCCCTGCAGGATTAATTTAAAAACACAAAAGTGCTGGTGGTAGATCCTTTCGTATTTTGCAGCCAAACTTTGGAATAGTCTTTCCAGTGTTGTCCAGAAGGCAGATACATTATTTCAGTTTAAATCTAGATTAAAGACCCACCTCTTTAATCTAGCCTACACATAGTCCTATGGATTTATTACTCAAATCCATTAAGGAATTATTAGGTAAACTGGAACCGGGGACTCCTCCCACAAGAAGGGATGATGTACAGATGTAACAGATGTACTGGCTCTACACTAAATCTGTCAGTTTTTCATTTGCCCAAGGTCCTGTAGTCAGCTTGCGAACTTTGAGACCAGATGGTGCAGGACATCTCCATGTAAGATGGAACATATCTTAATGAGTTTTACCGGTTCAGTCAACCCTTTATTCATAAACCTACTATAAACCCAGTATGCCTAATTAGTCTTAATATACATCTCACCCATATTTGCAATAATATTATTAACATGTCAGTATGACATTTGTTCTGCCTTTTTTATATGTAGAGCTGCTTTAAAGCAATGTTACATTGTAAAAAGCACTATAAGTAAAATTTTATTTTATTTTTAACTGTACATGTGTCCCCTCAGAGACATTATTAGTGAACATGAAGTCTGTTTTTATTGATATGCAGATGATACCTAACTTCTAAAAAGCTGGTGACAAACACAATTTTTTTATGCTAACAGACTAATGACATTAAGAAATGGATGACCAACAATTTCCTTCTGATAAATTCAAATAAAACAGAGGTTCTGTCAGCACATACAAAGGGGAAACAAGAGAAATCAAGACATTGCAGTTTATTAAACACAACATAAACAGCAGCAAAACAATGAACTCAAAATATAATAATAATTTTATCATCACTGTACTGCTTGCCTATTAGGTTTGTAAACCTTTAAAAATTTTGCTGATAAAGCATTAAATAGTACCACGCCTTAGTATCTTTGTAAACTATTACAGCACATCAGTCAGTCTACCAAGGTGGTAGATTTTTTCTTACTTAGCCCCTAAACTTTGGAATAATTTTCCTTGTTAGGGATTCAGACACATTCAATCAGTTTAAGTCTAGTATAAAGACTTATCTGTTTAATCTTGCATTCACTTAACTCCATCACTAATATCAATCTGTTTTGTCTCTGTATCTTGTCCATGATTCCAGAGGACATCTGATACTGATACCCAGCTCTGGTTTGGCCTGATGCTCAGCCCTGCCCACACAATGAAGAGGACATCTGAGGACATCTAAAACTGACAGCCTCAGCCTAATGCTCACCCCCGTCCACCCAATGAAAAGGATATTAAAGACTGACAGGCCCAAATCCAGTTTGGCCTGATTCTTAGTCTATCACACCCAAAGAAGAAGAACTCTGAGGATCCAAAGAATGACAGTCACAGCTCTGGTTCTGCCTAATGCCAGTCCTGGCTAATGATTATTCCACCCAATGAAGACTGTTCTCTAGAAGCAAAGTGAACTGCAATAATCACAGCCTGCAACTCTGCATTCTGATTTATAAATCACTGGCAGACTCTACTTTATGGTCACATGTTCATGTTCAAGTTCAAGTTTTTTTATATAGAGCTTTTCGCAATGGCACAACAATGACAATTAATATAATTAATTAACAAATCATTATCCTAACCACATATATAAGCATTATAAGCTAATGTCAGCTGTCTCCCAGTAAACAAGCCAATGTATAAATGGAGAAAAAACCTTGTGAGAAACCAGGCTTAGCAGGGAAGGCCAGTTCTTCTCTGGCACGCTAAAGCTGCAATTAGTTAAAATAAGGGCTCAAATTAACAATTTAAGCATTTATATTGGTTTGAACTATGAGTACAATTTTGTGACATTAGGGAAAGTGATAAATGAGGGATGTGTGAACTAGGATGGGGCCATGATATTGATGATAGAAAACTAAGGAAGGTTTTAAATTAGTTGGTAGTGGCATAATGTTATTGATTGCAGCTCTAACAGCAAACTGCTGTTACAAGACGGAATGTATGCGTGTGTTAACAGTCTACCTGAAGGGAAATTTTACATAGAAATTAACAGGCAACTAAGAAGAGAAGCATTAAATAGGCTATGTAAAATTTAAAAGAAGACCATCACATTTTCCCAATGTTTTTGGTTGACCCTATGGCTATGGCTATAAACATTGTTCTATGACACGTGGATGACCACCTGGCTGTCTTGGAGCCAGGTGTTAAATATGCTAAATAAATAGTATTTTAGTATTTTGTAATAAAATATTAGTATAATATTTAGTGTAATAAAATAAATAGTATTTTGATGTTTCATTCTACAACATAAAACACACCATACAAAGCAAAAGATACACCTTGCAAATATGATGGCATATGTTGATAAGGTCGAATCCCTTTGGTTTTTGCAATGTTTTTATCACAATGCATGACACGCAAGAACCAATGAGATTCAACCTTACAACTGTCCCTACAACTGTTGTCTTCTAGTGTTAGATTTTGTACACAACCTTAATCAAAGAGTTATAGAAGTACAGAGAACAGACTGAAAGAAAACAGACTATCAAACGGACTAGCAAACAAAACAAAATACAAAACGTTCAAAAGCACTCAGTTATGTGATTATTTTATTAAGTTCTAAGCAGTGGGTTTAATCAGTGACGACATTAATAGGTTTGCTATACAGTTTTCATCACCTCAATCTACTTCCCTAGGTGTTAAATATGTAGAAAAGATGTGAGATATTGTGACTATTATCGATGCAGCAGGAATACCTTACAGTGGTGACATTTCTTACTAGCATTAAGACGCGATCCAAACATGGCGTTGGAATAAAACATCTACCCAGAATTTAACTCGGCGTGACATTAGGTTCACATTAACCTTAAGAACATTTATTTTATTTTCTGTGATAGTCCATATTAGTATATAAGCTATAAAGGTATTTCCGTATGTTCTGTGATATGTAAACATGTACATTCAGTGTTCAATAACCTTAAGCTGAAAAAGTTGAAAGTTATTTTTGTATTGTACCTTTACTGAAATGTATTATTTCAGTACCACGCTTACATTGCTCTCTATGGTACCACAATGTGAAGCATTGGTTAAGCAGTATAACCAGGTATTTTTATTTATTTATTGTCACCACTACCGTATTTTAAGGATGCTGCAGCACGCACCACCGTTCCGCTAGATTCTCCCTCCCTCTCAAAGCATGGAAGCACTCTCTTCCTTTGTACTGCCTCATCTCGGACACATCGGAATCATAGCATCATGGCGTTTGAGGGTGAGTACTTTAACTGACCAGCATAGATATACAACACCGTAATTTGCAGACGTAACGCAGACAACATATAACAGGTTCGGTCGAAACGTGCATCGAGTCTACATAAGGTGTTTACGGATAGAAACGTGTAGACCAGGACACGTACTGCCGCACCAATGCGGACACAGTGGGGTAGAGAGCTGTCAGCGTGGTCCTAAAATGATAGCTGCATTACAATAGATGTACAACACAGAAATAATAGTTTTTTTCAACGTAATGTTACTAAGAACTCCATGCACATTACCAGTTCATTAACACTGTGGTTAAGTTGCTTCGATAAGATTGCGTCACGTTAAGATCGGCAGTGTTGTATAGCAGCATGTTATCACTGCAGCCAGGTGGTCCCATGAAAAGTTAAACGAATACTAGAAGATGATTACGTTTACCTGGGGTTTTAGCATTAGTAAACAAACATTGTCATTTGTCATTTAAAAAAAAAATCTGAAATTGCCTTAAGAATGTTATACATAATATTTTGTTACGAGTATGGTTCTGAATAGTTACTGTATTAATTTACTATGGTATTTACATGGTAGTGGATAACAGGGCTTTTTTAGCAGGGTACTGTCCCACTGAAACATGTCAGTAAAAAGCCAGACAAAATTTAAACAGTAAAAAAACTATTAACACAAAGGCATAAATGTTGGCACAAAGATAATAAACAATTTTTGTGGCCAACAGTGATTCATAATTTTAATAAAACTAACAATACTAAAAGTATCTTAACAGAACACAATTTCACCTTTCAGCTGAAATATACATTCATTATATAGTGAACCTTTGTCTGCACCAAAGCTAGTGTTGTTTTATTTTGTTCACATTTACTCAATATGCAAAAATATACAATAAATAGTCTAAATTAATAAGAGAAGATATTATAGGTATTTGGAACCGACATAAAAAACCACTGCAAGGGATAACAAGTCATTGTGTAATTGGCAATAATAAGGTACTCTATTGCACCTGTAACAACTAGCCTTTTCGAGGGAAATCTGTCATGGCATGACATTATGGGTAATGTGGTTCAGGCACACCAGAGTATGAACACATGTAAAATTATACATATTTATAGACAAGTGTTCCTGTATCTCAGTTGGTAGAGCATTGTGTTAGCAGCACAAAGGTTGTGGGTTCGATTTCCGGAGGAGCACATGTAATAAAATTTGTAACTTGAATGTACTATAAGTTGCTTTGGATGAAAGTGTCTGCCAAATGCGTAAATGTAAGTCAAAGGGTATATTGGCGTTGTGTGCCACAAAGGTACCTTAAAATGCACCTCTAAAATACATCTTTAGCTTCTTGTCTTCAGAAAGCCTGATATAGATATTAGCACCAGGAAGCAACTAGAGAAAAAAAAAGAGTTTAAGAAGTTTAAAAAATATGTGCCACCCTGCCATGTTATATCTCAGCAGGTGACACACGATATGTGTGATAATTCAGATGGGAACCACGCAGCTGCACCTCATGGGCTGAGACAGTGTGGAGGCTCCACTCATGGGGTTTGCAGCTTGATTTGGTGGAAGAGCAGCATGGGATGGGCTCCGACTTTTCTCTCGCGCTGTCTGCTGAATTAGATGAGCTTACGCTGGCTTCAGATGAGCTTACGCTGGCTTCTGTGGTTTCTTTTGAGCCTGATGATGACCTCATGATGTCAGTGTCAAATGAGGCAGACCAGCCTCCTCTTTCATTCGAATTTGAGGAGCTGGTTAAGGTGATTTCTCATGCTGTCGAGTCTTGAGTGGCCAGGTGAACGGCAGAACATTAAAAGATCTGTTGGACAATACATTTTTATTGTCCAACCGAAAACAGCCTTCCGCCATAAACTCGGAGTGACACCTTCCCTGAGGTGTCAAAGTCATGGAAGAATCTATATTTAGCTCATTCTTTTACTCCTGCAGTGAGTAATTACTCCTCCATTGTGAGGCTACACAAGCATGGATATGGGGCAATGCCTAAGGTAGAAGAGACGTTTGCGGACCATCTATCTCCTGCTATGCCATCATCATGGCGGAAACCTTCCATGCCCTCCAATCCGTCAATCGCAGTTCAGAAGCTCTGCCGAGCTACAGATCCCGCCCTTCATGCCACCAAACAGATGGCCCAATGATGCTATCAGCTGTTCTGTGTCTGCTTTGGTGGCAGTGGAGAGGTAGCTGTGGCTCAACTTATCCGACATTAAGGATAAGGCCTTCCTGCTGGATGCACAGATTGCCCCTCAGGGTTTCTTCAACAATGCCGTTAGTTCTGTTGTCCATGAGGCTAAGACGGTGCTCCTTTCCTGCCGAGGCCAGGTAGCTGCAGTGTCAGGTGGTCCATCCACCTCTTCTTCTTTTAAATATTCTTTTGCCAACAGGCAGCAGCAGAAGACCGGCATGGCAGCTCAAGCTCCTCCACAGAGACCTTGGGGAGCTGGGCAGCATACACAGCCCAAGAGGAAGTATGATCAGAGGACTGTGTCTTCCTCAAAGGCTGCAAAGAAGAACACCTGACACCAGCAGTACTATACTGGGGCCCAGGACCACAAAAGGGGGGTATCTGTGCATGTCAACACCTAGTACAAGCCCCCCTTGGAGCCCCTAGCAGGTGTTTTTGCTTTCCCCACCACCCTAAGTGTTTGTGGGGCACCTGGTGGTTCATCCATCCTATTTTCTCTCTTTCTTGTCCAGCCAGTTCGCTGATTCAGGAGACTGGGCAGGATGATACCTCTCAGATTTTCTGGTAGCGTGGAGACTTCTGCTGAGTTTATCCCCATTACTGTACATTACAGTTGAGAGAGGGTACAGGATTCAGTTTGCTGCTTGTCCTCCTCACTTCAACAGTATTTTGCAGACTGTGGTATTAGGAGAGCAGCACCTAGTGTTTGCCAAAAAGCTGAAGACACGCTTGGCGAAGGGGGTATAGAATGTGTATAGAATGTGTCCCCTCACATGAGAGATCTGGGCTTTTACAACTTTTATTTAATAGTTCCCAAGAAGGATGTGGGGTTTGTGACTGATTTAGATCTGTGTCAGCTAAATCAGTTTTTATAGAGATACAGTTTTAAAATGTTAACGCTCAAACAGATCATGTGTCAAATACAACCTGAGGACGGGTTTGTCACGATAAAGGACACGATAAAGGACGATCTAAAGGATGTATATTTCAACATAAAGGTACTGCCAGAACACAGAAAGATTCTCAGGTCCACTTTCAGGGGGCAAAGCTTATTAATATTGAGTGCTTCTTTTTGGCCTAGCCCTTTCGCCATGTACCTTCACAAAGTGTGTGGATGCAGCTGTGGCTCCCTTGAGAGCCCAGGGCATCTGCATTCTAAATTACATAGACAACTGGCTAGTCATGGCCAGCTCTCAAGAACTAGCTGCACGGCATCAAGATGTCGTGTTAGCTCATATGAGGTGTTTAGGGCTCAACCCCAAGAAGAGCATGCTTTCTCCAGTTTAAATAACTACTTTTTCTATGGGGTAATTTGGGACTCACTATGATGCAGTTATAATTGTCTCCTGCACATGTGGAGTCAATCCTTGCCACTGTAAGCAGCATGTTAGCTGGCTAGGCCAGCATCTAACATTCCTCTAGATTTAGAGGCTGTTAGTCCTCATGACAGCAGCACTCAGTGTGATTATATTGGGCCTGTTGCATATGAGACCATTTTAAGGAAAACAGATTTCATCTAAAAAACACCTGCAAAGGATGGTAAGGGTTACACATGAAGAGCTTTGTACTTTTGCTATGTGGATCAGACCCCGGTTTCTCACCTTGGGTCCCACTAGGGGTGCAATGTCATCGTAGGTTTCTCATGACAGATGCCTCTTTACAGGCTGGGGTGTGGATCTCAATGGCCAACACATTCTAGTCCATACAGACAATGCCACAGTGGTCTTGTATATAAATTACGAGAGAGGGCTGACGCAGCAGATCCTTCTTTGGGCAGAGACCAGACTGCTCTCTGCTAGAACAATGTACAACCCAGGGTATGCAAATCAGGGCTGAGGCTCAGGGAGTAAAGGCTCCATCCACTAGTGGTGGAGTGCATTTGGCAAAGGTACGGCTGAGCGTAAGTAAATCTGTTCTCCTCCGAGGTGTTGACCCACTGTAAATTAAAAAAAAATTCAGAAGAAACTTACAAATGTTTAAACGCATAGTATTATCAAATAGTGCCTTGTACAACAAAACAAGGTAATGCCATGGTACCTGTTATGTGTTGTTTCTTTAAGATCTGTGAAAGTAGGCTGTGTTTTTGTAATATTGTGCTATGTTATATTGTATATAGACTGATAAAAAGACAAAATTATAAAAACATAATTTAAATAGTTTTTATTGTTAAAAATGTCCTTGTGCAAATTTGTTTATTTAGTAATGTTTTAAATGATAAAGCAATATACCTGATAAAGCAATATACATAGCTGTGTGGTAAAGTGTACCTGTGGTTATAAATTATAGCTATGGCTATGACACCTTTGTGAACTTGAGGGGAACTGAATTCTCACCCTACTTAAGGATGTGCGGACCAAATAACTAAATTTATTTAAATCTTTAGTCCTGGTTCACTTAGCATTCAGTGGCATTATAAACATCAAATCTAGAGATACAGAACCTAATAGCATAAGGATAAGGCCACAGCTTGATATTGCACAGACAAAGATCTGCTGCAAGGAGACTACAATTCCAACACAGATGTAATTTTTAGGGTTCCATCTTGTGGCATCACATCCTGTTTTTGGATCATTTAGTGTTGTGTTAATATTTCAGTTGAACTGTAATAGAGTTTGGAAGTATAATGTACTACACTAACAGAATAATCGCACCAGAGTTCAGTTTAATTAACCCAGACATGCCATTCACAAGTGGATTCAAGGATTCCAGCGTTTATTGTCATATGCACAGTGAGGAAACAGGTTTCCTTGTACAATAAAATTCTTACTTTGCTGTCCACAGTAAATGCCAGGACAGTTATATAAAACTAAAGTGAAAAAAATGTAAAATGTAAAAATATAAAATAAGGCACACATAATAATAATAAATCAACTCTGAAATATAGAAATATAGAATATAGAAATAAAAATATAGAAATAGTGTGGACACATTTTAAATCATGCTGGACCAGTTGGTTAATAGTTATTACAAAACTACCTCAGAAAAATTAGTACAGTTCTGAGTGAAGGCATAGCATTGTTTGTATGCATATGCCACTTGGTTTGATACTTTAATGCTATGCAAAGAAAATCCTTGTTGCTTATGTGTTCAAAAGTTTCCAAGTACTTTTCATGGCCATTGCCAAGTTATGATGTAAAAAAAGAGACAGAAGGTGCTTGCTTAATTGCATGTTAAGGTGCTTGCTTAATTCTATAATTTCTATACAAAATAACTGATTTTTCTGTACATAGGTGGGGGGCGGAGCTGCGGTGTTCATGAACTCATCTGTGCTAGAAGAGGTGAGAGCATCTTGCTGTTTATACCTTTACATAGTGTACTGTTTTTAGTGAACCTGCATAATACTTTCTAATGAATAAAGTTAAAAAAAGAGTCAAAAGCTTTCACCAACCTTCTATCAATTATAAATGGCATATCAGGTTTGGTAAATAGATACAAGTCATTACTAATTCAAGGCTAAATATAATGTTACTATAAACAGGAAGACCTATGTGTAAGCAGCAAACTTACTTTTTTACAACTTACTTGCTGATTATTAAATAATCATGTCCTGAACTCCATGTGCACAACTGCAATGATTTTGTTACATATCATAATGTAGTAGGCAACAAGGAAAGATATCAGGAGTTTGGTGAAATGTTAAATACTATGCAAGCTGCTGTAGTGTTATAATAGGATTCAAGTTCATTTGGATTAGCTAATTTGAATTTGCTTCATGTGGGACATTATAATAATAACGGGGTAATTCCATAGAAAGGTATATACAGTTACAGGTGTTTGTAGATGACGTAAACATTACACTGATTGGTGCAAAGCTTCAGGAAGTGTTTTAATAGTCTTAACCTTTTCTAACCTGACCTAAATAACTCCATGACTGTAATTACCTCCTGGTATACACAAAATATAAATGAATGATGGGGAAAACATATAATTGAATTCCACAACATATTCACATACTGTTATTTGTAACACTCTATAACAAATGTGATCCTTTCATAAGACAGTGTGTTTTGGTTTGATAGTCCTAATTTTTACATTAAAACTATACAAATAAAATGACCTGGCAAACACCCTGTAGTTCTTTCACAAACCCCTAAACAATCAGCCCTGGTCTAAATTGGGCAATGGTCTGATCTTAAGAGATCTGCATTTCCTTTGTTTAATGTAGTCTTTATTCACAAAAGCTGTTCAATTAATAGTGTTGATTAATTATGGGTTAATCTTCCCAAGGAAAACAAACTGGTAAGTAAATACCTTGAAAGACCAACACACTTTATTAAATAAAAGTGTCTGCCAAAAGCATAAATGTGAATGCATAACTCGCACCATAATATCCCTGCATTTTTTCCCTAGTATAAATGTCTGTCAATGGACCAGTTAGCCATTTATTATATGCTAGCTAATACAGTTTGGAGATAATGCAGAGTAGGTTACAAGGATCTATGTGGATCTATGCACACAAAGTGTGGAGTGGTATCCGATTACCTTAGACTAGTGAATTATTAATTGCTTGGAAGAGATAGATTGGAAATTAGTGTAGATGTAGATTCACTACAAGAGCTGAACGACAAACCTTCATGGCCTTAAATATGTACTGACTGATATATGAGTAATAGAATAAAACATTGACAGAGGGAATATGAAGGTAATCTTCTCTACAAACTGACTGAACATTGAACAGTGATCATTGGATCTTTGATGGACTTCTGTTACCTGCAAATTGTGGTAATACTTGCTGGACTCTCTGTTTTCAGTTTTTCTATTTCTAGATTACTTAAACTTTAATGTATGGTGGTATAAAGTATATTGTTTAAATGTGAAAGTATTGTCTAACAGACAGTGGGGTCCAAAAATCTGAGACACTTTGTATTCAGAATTTAATTTTGTATTCAAAATATAATTATGCACTATTTTTGTGTGACTAATTAAATTTAAGTTCTTATTAAAAAAGTAATAATAAAATCTATTAAATGTTAAAGCTTTGGTATAAACGAACAAATTTCCTTATTTCTATTAAAGCAAACAATATGGAACACTCTGAAATCAGGCTGAAATAGCATGGATTATTAGGTTTTATGCAAACTTAGAGCCAGTTTATTAGCATGGACTATAATTAAAAAAGAAAAAACCTAATCAAATCTTACCAAATTAAATATTTGGACATTACAGGTAACTGCAGGTACTAATAACGATTTAACTTTGTATGTGGATTGTGGGTTGTACAAGTATAACAGTGGTCTAAACCACCAGTTGTCTGAAGGTTTAGACAACACTGCTACACTACATTTGTACAATGCCAAACAAACTTATTTCTCAGTGGGGCTCTTTGTTTTCCTGAGAAAAGTAAATAGTTGCACTTTGTAAGACATATTTAGGGGAAAATGATTTTAAGGCAGGCTGTAGCTAGTATTTATGTGCCCCTCTAACTGTAAAGTGCTCTGTTAATGTACTTGAATGTACTAAACCTTTAAATGTACTTGAATGTACTAAATCTTTGTTCCCTTTCTGTCACTCACTTGATGTTGTGTGGAGGTAGTGATACTAGGGGTTCAACCTTGGGACACCATTTACTCTGCTTTTGTCAGAAAACGACAATAAGAATTGGCCTTAAAAAAAGCACCAATAGGAATTGGTGAGTGGGATTTGCATGCCATTCTGCACCCTGGACATCCGGGTAGAAAAGGGAGATGGTGTGAATCACTCATTCAGATTTGTTTCTTGGAGCGTGCTTCAGCAGGTCTTCAGCATCCACTACTAGCATTATACAGTGTTTTTCAGTGGACTTTTCCCCCCTGCACAGATAAGTGCAGAGTTCACATGGGCATTTCGTTCTGCTAAAAAAATCAATTTAGATTTATTTATATACCACTTTATTACAATGTTGAATTGTTTTGAAGCATCTTTACATATAATGAAAAGAACAAGACAGAAATATACTATAACACATTTAAAGAAATGGACGGTTAACAATTTACAAAACCCTAATCCAACGCAGACAGGGGGAATTGTAGCATCGGGACACCGGGAGGATGAAGGGCAGAGCAGGAGAAGCGGCTGACAGGGAAAAATAGCCGGGGCAAAACAAGATGAGAAACAGCCGGGGCGAAACGAGAGGCCGGGGCAGATGCGGACAATGGAGCACGTGGCAAACTGTCAAAACAAAACCGTGTGCTCTGACACAAAAGGCAACAACGAAACAATAGAAACCCGGGATGATCAGACCGGAATCCTAACAGTTTCCCAGTAAGCAAGCCAACAGGGCAACATTGGCAAGGAACCAAAACTCCAATGATGACAGATGGAGAAAAAAACCTTTGGAGAAACCAGGCTGGCAGGGCAATTTCTCCTCTGGCACATTAAAGCTGCAATCTGTAACTTATCTGGTTAAAAATATAATTAAGTTTTTTAATTATTTTATAATTTTATGTTGATTTAAAAACTGTCAGGTCTGGTTTTATGATGAATGTCAGGCACTGAGGAATGTTACAAAAAAGAGATGGTGACAGAAGCATAATGTTATTTATTATCCCCACTGCTTTTGGGTGATCCAGGTTATGGCTGTAATTTTCTTAAGTTGGCGTGAGGATGAGCATCTAGCTGAACCAGAACTGGGACAAGTGTCAGGTCAAACTGGAGCTGGGTTGGTTTGTCTCAGGGATCGTGCCATTCCGTCTTCCCACCATCTGGTCTGGATGAGGTCCAGATCTTGCTGACTACAGGACCTTGGGGAAATTAAAAGACAGACAGACTTAGAGTAGAGCAATGGGTCTGTGTGCATTGGACACATAGTGTCAGAATCCTGGACAGTGTCTCGCCTGTGTTGACAAATTAGTTGCCTGGAGCTGTTGCTGTCGGTGATTCAGGGAAACCACATGTTAGTCCGGATGGACAACATGGCAACAGTGGCATATATAAATCACCAGGGCAGTATTCACTCTCATAGCATGTCACAGCCTCCCGTCACTTCCTCCTTTGGAGTCAGCAGAGGCTAGTATCTGCAAGCCACACATATCCTGACAACCTCACTCGCATAGCAGATGTGTTCTTGTGACAGGTTATTCCCCATGGAGAGTGGCGACTCCATCCCCATGTGGCCTCACTGGTATTGACCTATTGACCACTTTGGTATGTTCTGGCTACGTGCCTAAGGTTTTCACAACTCCCTTCAGGGAGCAAGTGGTGAGCTTGCAGACCCTCCCACAGTCAGAGAAGGACCCAGCCCCCTCCTTGCTTACTGATCCCAGGGTGTGCCATGTCCCTTAGAAGCCCATGCACACTAGAGCAAAAGCCTCCTTATAGGTGCTTGCAAAAGCCCAATACTTTTGTGAGGTTTTATAACCTCAGAATTCAATTGGTCTCTTCCACTGTGCTGACTACTTGACTAGTATCTTAAAGAATCGAGTGTCTACAGCAGCTTTTCCCCCAGTGTTGATAACAAGTGCTCTTTTATTCTGCAAGTTCCCCTTCGACGAACCCGATATTTTGTTTTCTATTCAGCCTGGGGCTCAGCATCTGGATTTGTGATTTGCAGCTACTTGGTTAGCTGGATTTCAGATCATTGTCATTAAGTTATATGAAATTACTGTAACTGTATTTTACTTTTGTGTGTTGTGTGTATTTCATGGTACTATTGCAAATCTTTTGTCCCATAAGATGTTACCTTTTTATATGCCATTTCCATGTAAACTGGAACGGCATATCTGGCTTAATGATTTTGTAGTTTTATTTATTTAGTCAACCCTTTATTCATAAATCTACTATAAACATAGTATGCCTAATTAGTCTTAATATAAATCTCACACATATTATTTGCAATAATTTAATATATTCTTTGTTGAACATGTCTGAAATTTGTTATGTGTTTTATTATTATTATTTTAAATTATATGTAAAGCTGCCTTAAAGCAATGTAACGATGTAAAAAGCGCTATTTAAATAAAATTGAATTGATAATCCCATATGAGTATTTCTCCATGGTCCAGTTTCCTTTTGGGAAACCTGTATTGTTTTCTCCTAGACAGATCTATCTCTCTAAACTTTGATGGTTTAAAGTCCCTTTGATTTCCAAATGTAACCTTCGCTTAGGCAGGTTGTGGTCTCCCCAGTGTCTTCTTTCAAGAAGGAGCTCACTATTCCAATGCATTTAACCAGCAGACTTATTTTGCAATGATATTCTAAAAGCCTAGTTCCTTAAATGAGTGGTGCATTCCATCTCCCTTTTATACCCTGATGTTTAGAGTGGAGATTGACATGCAAATCCCACTCGCCAATTCCTATTGGCACTTTATTTCCAATTCTAATTGACATTTTCTGATAAAAAGCAAAGTGATTGGTCTCCCAAGGTCGAAACCCTAGTGTCACTACATAGACACAGCATTGTGTTCCCTCTATCAGGGAATGGAGGTTACAACCGACAGAACTGAAATGTTTGCCCCCTGGACCTGTGAGCCCTTCTTGCACTCCACTCAAAATGGGCCTGTGTTTATTTTATTTTGGTTTATTATTTTTTTTTTTAAATAACTGTTACTTGTGTGTTACCTTGATAGATCATATTCTGAAATGTTGATCTTTTTTTATCAGCTTTTATCCTCTGCTTTCTCTTTCTCTGTGTCTCTCTTTAGTATCTCCTGAGCTGCTAGGCGTCCTGTCCTCTATTGCTGTCTTTATGGCCGTGATTGCTTTCTTTTTTCTTTACCTCAGCAGTAAGTTGTCAGTGGAGAGCCCAAGAAGTGATCTGCCATGTTTTGAAGGATTTAACACGAGTTTGCAAGGTAAATATTTACAAAGATTGCATTAAATGTTATGCACTATTTATATGTAAATGGTTGTGTCTCAAATTCTAGTGTGCAGCTTTTATAAACAGCATTTCTGGGTATCGAAGGCTGCATCAATGTTATTTACCCATTAAAAAAACATAACTTTACACAAAAGTGTTTAAAGCAAACAGTTCTGTTTTAATCAGCGGTGTTCTGGTTTAATCAGCGGTGGTACGGCAAACAAAACTACTATTGGTCATGCTTAAAGTAAGGCATTTGTCTTGCTATATAGCTCATCCAGCAACAGACATGAAAGATACATCAAATACAACTCACATTTTATCATTTTCTATTTAAAATGTATTATTACATCAAATGTTTGTACATGCTAAAGAATTTTTTAAGGTTATTAAATTACCAACCTTGTAGCTTAGCTACAACAGCTGCATCAGAATTGGCTTTGGGCATTAGGTGAGTTATTTATACTGTTAACATGAGGAGCACTACTTACATGTATGAGTAGATGAATAATTCGGGAAACAAAGTCAAAGTTACACTGTATCATTTTGTATTACATCTTTTCAAAAAGTTAAAGAGGTTGTTTATAAACAAAATGTTAATAATGAAAAATTCTGAAGATTAACATAAAAGATGACTCTTTAACAGAATTTGCAGTCAGTTAACAGACACACACCACAAGCACAAAGCAATGGCATTTTTCAAGAACTTTCAACAGAGTCTCCCATCAGTCAGTTCCCTGCTGGACTCTGTCTCAACCACTGTCTCTAGTGCAGTAGATGATTTGTCCTCAGCCGTGAGTGATGTTACCTACACAGTCAGTGACCAACTAACAGAGCAGGTTAATACAATCATCAACAAAGTGCAGACTGAAGGAGATGAAAAAAACAAAAAAGGTGATGCTGAAAGTTCTTCTGCTGATGACGTCCAAAAGGACAAGAGAAACAGCAAGCTTAAGCGGCAAGAGACAGAAGCTGTCTCAGACATAGAAACTGATAGAGACAGACGGAAAAGCAGACAATCAAAAAAGAACTCTATGTGGACAATGGAAGCCAATGAAGAGGACATCATGAGAGAGAAAGAAAGGCAGGAGGAAGCCAGGAAACATGATGAAGAAGAGTGGGAGTGGTGTTATGCACCATCTAAAGGTTGGTATCGTAAAAAGAAGGAACCAAACCAGCCACAAAATGCATCTCAGTCTTCAGACAACCCAAAAAGGAACAGTGACCAAATACCAATAGAAGACGAGCCTGCCACTCAGGAAGGGAGCATCTCCTCACATGACAGATGCAAGAATGAAGGTGACAACCACAATGTAAATACAAATGGGATTCACTCAGGTAATAGTCAGGAAGAACAGGACTCTCAAGAAATGCCTGGTGATCTAGAAGCATTGAAAGAAGTAGCAAAGTGTTATGAGAATGAAAATCATAATAATGTTGAGGAAGATGTTGGTCCTGAAAGACCTGAGAAGTCCACCCTAGCTACAGACAGAAGAAAAAATGAAAATGAAGATGATGAAGATGAGGCATCATGTGAGGAAGGTAAAACATCAAGGTCTTTACTCAGAATAAAAGAAGATAATGAGTACTCATCAAAAGAAAGGGTAAAGAAAAAAAGGAACGCTTACAGTAATGAAGACCAGGAAGATGACACTCAAAAAGAGAACTCAAATTCAAAATCAAGAACACACAAAAAAGGTAAAGGTGAGACTGTGTGAGGACTTATACTGGTGTTCTGAGTTGATGGTTCTATATCCTAATTGTATCTCTATATTTATCCTAATTTTCTTTTTGGTTAAGTTTCAAGGGAACCTCAACGCTGCTTGCTCTGTCTCCCTACTTTGATGTTCTTCTGCCAAATTCTGAAGCTTTCTCTGTGATTTCTTCCAATCTGCATGAGCATGTTATTAGTTGTTTCCAGCTGAGAGGAACTGGAGTAGAATTTTCATTATTGTTAGGGTTCCACAAATAATGTGTACGTTGTGAACTATATATAACACAGCCCCCTGAGTTTGAGCCCCGCTTCAAGTGACCTGAGTTCAAGTTTAATTCTGTTCAAATGTTTTTGCACACCGTATCAATTTTGCAGGCTAAAAGATTAGTGAAGTAGGGGGTTGAAAGAACTTTGCTGGGCCATAAAAATTGCCCTCTGTGCAACCAAGTAGATGGCCAGTGTCATTGACCATCCAAAATAGGTGATATGGCTGCCATGGAGTAGCAAAAACAGCTGTGGGGGGTCACATAGGCACAGGTAAACGTCAATATCAGGGGTGGTAGAGACCCTTTCCCTCATCTTTGTCATTGTAAAGTAAACTCTTCCTGCCTTTTAAGCCATGTAATACTACACCTAGCATAGTTGGTAACATGGATTCAGCTGCAGGTTAGGCTGGTGCATTTTTACACACCATGACAGTTCAACCAGTCCTGCAGACCACCTGAGCCTTTCACTGGGAGATTAAGAAGGCCAGTGTGGCTGCTCATAAACCCCTCATGTTTAAAAGCAGAAGACAAGCTTGATAATTTGTGCTCCTCTGCTAAATATAGAGGAGCTGGGCAGCCCACTGAGGCCCTGCCACCATAAAGAAAACCTAATACCTGGTAGCGGTCTGGACATAAGTCATTCCAGACCCTGCCGTCTCTGTTTCGGGGAGCAGAAGCACCTGGTGGTTCATCTGCCCCATCTTCTCTTATTTTTGTTCAACCATCTCCTGCCAGCATAATGTTACAGGACATTGGGCAGGTCAAAAGAATGATAGACCGCCTGAATGAGGTGGTCTCAGCCCGATTGCAAATGAACTCTGGAGCGGTTCGCAATAGTGTTAAAGCAATCCAACGCAACAGATCAACAAACCAGGCTGTATAACAATGTATGATGAGTAGTTTTGTAAAGTTGTGTGAAGCAGCAGGGATTGTAATGCTGCTGAACACGTCAACATCATTCAAAACCAAAGCGTGTATTTTCCTAAAATGTCTTCTAATTGCTCTTCTCCACAATAGGTGCATGGTAAGAATGTTGTCCCACCTAAGTTTTAACTCCTGCTCAATATAATGAATATAACAGCAGTTACCAACAAAAGCCGCAATAATCCTGCGAAGGTGCGGTCTGTCCATCCTGATGGGGGAAAATAAACAGATGCACTCTGACCAATTAAAGGAGAGTTTACTCGCACGTGACTTGTATTAAGCAAGTTTGAACCAAGATGAAATTGCAACATTGTACCGACTTAACCCCAATTTCAGAACAAAGTAATTGATTTGAAGGTGTGAAAACACCCTTAAAAATTAGATAGAGAACATTTACGACAGTGTGGTCAGTTCATCCTGAAAGTATCTGTAAATCAAAGGTCTAGCAGGGGTTAAGAATGTTACACCTCAGATAAAAAAATATATGATCTTTTGGATGTCTGACTTAGAAGACATTTTAAATGTACATTTGTAATACAAACATTTTTATCTATAAAGTTATAAAGTGAAGGTAAATTGATTAAGATTAATAATGGTCTACTATGATATTTATCTTCTGTCTCAAGTTCAGTGGGAGATATTGTTTTGCCCCTGGCACAGTCAAAGCTATTTTGCACCCCAAACCAACTACATTTCTAGGGTGCCTTTATGTCATACAGGTCATACTTCAAATCTTTAATCCCCGACTGCATGAGTTGGCCATTGCTTTAACCTATAAGGCGTAGGTATACTCCACCTGGAGGATAACATCCCTTTATTTCCTGGGGCAGGCATTCGCCTTACTGTGGCGTAATGGGTATATATTTCCAATAGCATCAGCTTCTGACACAGCATCGAGTTCCCTCTGAAGTGAACGTCTGAAGGGAACATCCTGCATGTCTGAGATTACATATGTAACCCAGTTCCCTGAAAAAGGGATCAATACACTGCATCTCGCTGCTGTACTTCATGTATGCCTGCAGTTAAATGCAGGAACGTTTTATGGTCTCTAAGGTGAGTATGGCCATATCACATGATCAAGACAATGTCTATGACAGGTGTGACTTCACACATTTTCAGATACCTGGGTGCACCTGAAGCACTTATCCATAGGATGATTCCCTTTCTCATGGAACTACATATGTAATCTGAGACACTGTCTATGGTTTATTGTACCTTGGGCTGAAACTTGGTTGAAGCTCAGAAAGAGCTTTTGGAACTTTTACTTATGATTATAGTTTTCTTGTTTTTAAAGGTGAAGTGTGTATTTTTGTAGATGTTCTGTCTCTTAGTCTTAGTCAACTGTAGATAAGTCATTGGCAGGTTTACTTCTCTAAGTTGTGGTTCTGTTGTACTCAGTTTCTTTGAGTGGTTTATCATGTCAACTTCTGCCCCAACCAGTGTGCATTTGGGGCGGGACTGCCTGTTTTCTTTTAACAATAAAAGATAAGGGTCTTGGTGGACAGGTCAGTGGGAGTACTTAGAAAAACTGTTTAAAAAGTATTATCCTGATGCCAGTGATTTGATCTGGTGCCACCAATGTTGCAAAAATTACACACTTCATGTTTTGCTTTTCACCTTATCTGATTTTCAATTCTTTTTTTTATATTAAGAGTTTCTTATACTGTAGATATATTGTATACATTTTTTCTGTCCTTTAGATGGGAGTTGTCTAGAGAGAGCTTTATCTGAGAATGAGGATGAGAAACCAAAAAGGAACAAAGACTCCCAACAGCAGAGAAGTGGATGTGGAAATACAAACTCTGAGAATGCTGAGAATGACGAATACAGCAGTGAGGTCTCAGCTGAGCGGGGTAAATATTTTAGACCAGAGGCTAAGTTGACGAATTTTTAACTAAAGTTAGTAAAACCAAACAAATCCAACCTAGGATCTCTGGTCTGACAGAGCCCACAACAAACCTCATGAGTTTCATGAGCTCTGGACCTCATGCACATATAACTAGCACACTAATTACTCTGTCAAAAGTAACAGTAAAATGTACTGCTGCAAAAGTAGCAGCATATAATAAAAATAACAAAGTAACATCACTTAGTGAAGTGAGAGATACAGGTGGACTAAATTTAGGATTAAGTACCTGAAAGCCATACATGAGTTCAAGTACAGATATACAAAATTACAGATATTACCAGAAAACATCTTTTGGTTATGTATGTAACCCCGGTTTCCTAGGAAGGGGATGAAACACTACGTCTGGTGGGAGCACCTCCAGTGTGACCGGTGTCTAATTTCGCCAATGTAATTGGTCAACAGCAGCACCTGATGTGTATCAGGTGTGCTTTTGAGTATATTAGGGCCCCTGTAGAGTGTGTCATCAACTTCTTTGTCTGAAGGAAACATAGACAGGCACCTGTGAGGCATGGCATTGAGACACAGTGTCCAGTTGTTCCCCTCTAAAGAAACCAAGGTTACATACGTAACCTAGAGACGTTTCCTTTCGAGGGAACTTGACACTGCATCTGGTTTGACGCTATGGAAAACACAATACCAACTGTGCCATGCTGGCTGCCACATGGTCAGTGTTAAAGCACAACCAAACACGAGGCATAAGGGCTTGGCAGTAACGGCTAACAAGCCTAACATTGCCTTTGAGAGGGTTGGCTTAGAGTGGCCTGGCCACTCTCCAGCAGGCTCCACAGGAAACGGAGGACCCTCTACACTGGGTATTGTACCACAATCACCCTAGGGCCAGAGCCAGCATTGAAGCAGCCACCGCTGCCTGGAGGTGTTGGCCCTTAATGGAGCTCTTGGGGAGCAGGAGGGATCTCAGAGTGAGGACCTGCTCTATGTTCGACCCACAACTTAGGAAAGCTTTCATGGGGTTGGAGGACCTCCTATAGTGAAGGTACAACTACAACACTACCAACTATAGCTCCAGACATTCAGAACTGTGGTCACGACTGAAACCTAAACTCAGAATGTACAACAAGGAGGGCTGAACCATGCTAGCAGCAAACGTTTCCTTGAGGGGAGTTTGAACCAACACATATTCTTTTCCTGGTTTGAATGGACCTGGGACACCTGTTCTAGAGGCTCAAACCCACAAACTGCCAGCCGAAGAGGAACTTGCCAAGAGTTACGACTCCTCAGCCCTGTTATTTTCTATAAAGCTTGTTTGAGGGCAATCTACCCCAAAATCCGGGATGGCAGCCATAATATAGACCAGAGGCTCCACATTGCTCATGTGAAAGAAACTGACCTATTCGTCAGAATATGATAACCCATACCTGAAATGTGACCTCTGCATTTAACCCATCACTGGTGAGGAGTGAACACACACTGCAAGTCGTAAACATGCACACACCCAGAGCAGTGGGCAGCATGTTACTGTGCCCGGGGAGCAATTGGGGGTTAGGTGCCTTGCTCAAGGGCACTTCAGGTGCAACCTCCAGGGCTGGAATCGAACCAGCAACCTTCTGATTACTAGCCCAACTCACTAACCAGTAGGCCACAACTGCCCCCATGGCTGTAACAATCAGCTAATAAGCCCTAGCTGGACCATCAGAATTGGCGGAAGCTTAGACAAATCACTGGGCCTAACAGTCATGGCCTATTGTGAGTGCTTGTGTGACTGTCCTGGACAGGAATATAGGGAGGGAGTGAGACGGGCTACTTTTTTACTCCCGCACAAGCCTTCTTAGCATCCTACCTCCTCTGGCATCACTCTGGCTCTGCTTCTGGCCCTGCCTACAATTCTCAGCTTCAGACAGGCCAGTCAGTGTGAGGCATCCCGCATACCCATGCTCTCGTATTCTCAGTGTAAGATCGATGAGAAAGGGCAAGCTCACAGAAGCTTTGCAGTATGATCAATTAAAAATCACTCTTCAAGCCAGCCACTGTGATCGCTGGCTTCTCGTGCCTGCAAAACATGACCTGCCACAGCTTCATATATGCAGAGCAGGCAGGCTGGGAAAACTAACACAGCCTCCCCAGTCATATCCTGCGTATCTTTGCTCACTGGCAGCAGGATGATATCCAACAGATCACAAAACACTGACAAGAGCTTCCTCTGACTCAGCAGATCATGCACCCCTTTAGCGGGGAAGCGAGAATTCTTCCTGCGAACCCCGCAAGACAAGTCTCCGCCAAGTCTCAGCAAAGGCAAGACCGTTCCGTGGGGGTCCGTCCCAGGCTCACCCAGACAGACAGCCATATGACAGCGAAGCTTCTTCAGCGAGAAGCCAATGTGTGCCCTCAGCTCCCTTGTGAACAATACAGAATGTGCGCGTGTCCTCTGGTGTTAGAAACCTCTGACACCGAGACATGCACTTTATGAAGTTATTTGCAGATAAGTCCATTGGTACCTCAACATGAGAACAGACAAAAAAGCTGATGAAACGCTCTACAGGTGCCCTAATATACTTGCAAGCACAGCTGATGCGCATCAGGCACTGCCTTGGGCCAATTACATTGGCATGTTTAAACATGAGATTCAGACACTGGTCACACCGGCGGTGTTCCCCATAGCATCAGACCAGACAGTGTTGAGTTCTTTCAAAAGGGAACTATTTTGGTAAAAATTAAAGTCACCATTTGGAATACTTACAAGTATCTGATATGTATTGTACCTAAGTATTAAAAGTATTTATTTAATCATTGAAAATAAATGTAAACTACAAGTAAATGCTGATAAAAAGCTTATTATTTTAAAGCATGTACACATTAAAAATTAGGCCTATATAAAACAAGTTCACTGTTGTCAATTATTTTTAATGGTAAGTAGCTAAAGCCTGCTCGAAAAGTCTTTCAATGGATTTGCATTCTGTCTTGTTAACACTTTACATCTGTTTTGCTTTCCTACTCTCTGAGCTCACATAGTGTATTTCAAAACAGACAAATTCTAATTCTAATTCAAATTCTTCTCAGTAAAGCTGTTATAATTTACATATTTTCTGTATGAAATGGAAAAAGTATGAAATAGTGGCTGAATGTGACCCATTAAAAGTACATTTTAATTACATCAGTCACTTCCAGTGCACTGCAGATCCTGATTTATAACCGTGACAGTGAGACAAAATGACCATATACCATATATGTATATATACCATATATATATATATATATATATATATATATATAAAGACAGCAGCTGTGCTATATTTACATAAAATGGTCACCTGTGTTGTTCAGATTTTATTTTGTAATTACAAAGATGCTTAGGAGATATGTATTGGAGTTAAGGGGAAAATTTTATTTAGAAAATGTAGTGGGGTAAAAGTTGAAAGGAGTATAAATGAACAAGTGGGTTTAGATGGTCCTGCAGCATTTTCTTAACAACATTACAGGATATAATTGTATAACATTTCTGTCTCATTATCTAGTGAAAAGGAAAAAGGGTTCAAGTTTTCTAAATGAACTTCAGCCTCCACCATACCAGGACAAAGAGGATCTGAAACATGGCCCTCAGGGCCTTAGTGACTCAGCAGATGTCAGTGGAAGTGAGGTCAGTGAATGCAGTGAGGACCCTGCAGATACGGAAAGTTACCTAAATAAGGGCTATGATGAAGATCCACCCAGTGACAGCACAGCTGTTTTGGGCCCGGAGGTGAGCACCTCCACTCGCCGTTTTCCTCGATGTGTTCTGCTGTAAGAATCACGGCTCACCCACAGACTCTCATGTTACCAATGAAATTCTCTGCACAGTGTTGTCATGTCTCCAAAAATGGTTTGCTTTAGGTTCTCCACAGTTGATAGTGTGACAAATATTTATTTATATGTTTTAAAAAAAATACATAACTTTATTTGACTAAACTGTGTTTATGTATGTTTTTTGATGTATTTGAAATTTCAATTCATTGTGTCTTCTCTTTTTAACTTCTGTGAGTTAATATTTTCATTTGTTTATTAAAATATCATTTTATTGTCACATGAATCAGTAAAATCACTGATATCAATATCAGTTATGAGGAGCAAAGTTCATGCATTCTCAGGCTGGGATTTGGTTAATTGTGGCCACATTTGGTAAGCTTGCTTGTGAGTTTGCCTGTGATGACATTGTGACACTGGATGCCTGAATAATTTATATATAATATATAATCATATATTAACTCAATAAATACTTAAACTCAATATATAATTTATATATAATTATTATTTTTACTTATGTTTTATTATAAGATATATTAATTATATAAAATATATTTTTATTTATAAATTTTATTTTGTTGTAAAAAAAGCTGTGGCTTTAAAGGGGTCATAAACTTGATGGCAAACCTGCAGCAGTCCAGTACAGTAATGTTGCTAAGTCAAGTTTCTTCACTACAGTGAAGTCTTAAAGCCTGCGTTGGAACTTGGAAGTTGCAACCTACTCCATCTTGTGACATTTCTGGGTGAAACTTCATGAAAGTAGGTGTTTCATTCAGAAATTCAGCAGGCAGACACTTGGAGGGGACTGGTAAAGGATGTTATGCTGTCAAACTGATGATATCAAAGAAGTACCACTATTCCAGAGGGTACATTTATAGGTTGTTTTTATTTACATTTTTTGTGTATTGGCAGATTAAGTGTTCACCACAAAACTACTAATAAGCTGTAAGAATGTAAATAGGGTACATTTTGATTTGTGGATTTTAAAAGCAAAGAAGCAGACAATGACTAGATTAATTCCAAGAACCAGAGAAAATGTGGAAAACTAAAATTATCCATCACCCATTTTCCAAACCCACTTGTTCTATGCAGGGTTGCTGAAAAGCTGGAGCCTATCTCGGGTAGTAGGCAGGGAATACCTTGGATAGATGGCCAGTCCATTGAAGGGCAATGGGCAAATTATAAAAGGGTAAAATTTGGTCATAAAAAAAACTAAATTTACCATCATTATAGGATATTATACTACACATTGATCACAATACATTGAGTATGTGCAATTCCTGGGATCAAACCCATGACCTTGGCGTTGTTAACGCCATGCTCTAACCACTGAGCTACAGGAAAGCTGTAGCATACAATATATATATAATATATATTTACATTTATGCATATGGCAGACGCTTTTATCCATGGTGACTTAGTTCATTTAAGTTATACGTTTTGTCAGTACATGTGCTCCCTGGGAATCGAACACACAACATTTGCTAGTGCAATGCTCTACCAACTGAGCTACAGGAACAGACATACACATATATATAAATATATATATACACTGTCATGGCCAAAAATATCAGCACCCTTGCAATTCTGTACCCTGTGTCTGCAGATCTGCAGATCAACTATTCTAAAAATCCTTTGTTGTAATTTTTCAATAATTTTGCTCTGCCAGGTTGCATCAACTTTTCTCCATTTTAAATGGTTGCAAGTGTGATTACTATATTGCCCACACTTGTTACTTGTCACAGGTGTGTCTAAATACAAATTACAGGAGCATCACATGCTTGAAAAGCAATTATTTTATACAATTTCGACAAGGTGCCAATAATTGTGTCCAGTCCATTTTTAAGTTCTGTGTGAAATTTGATCAAGTTTGACTTTTCTTCTCTGTTTTTTTGTGTTGTTCCAGTGCAAACAAAAAAACAATAAGCACATGAATACCAAAACATTTGCAATTGGAACATTTTTTGAGAGAAGTGTTAAGGTTCAGATATTTTTGGCCATGTGTGTGTGTGTGTGTGTACACAATACTGTGCAAAAGTGAAATGATGATATATAATAATAATTATAATAATATATAGTAATTATTTCTCAGTCTCCTTATTTGATACAATATTAAAAAACAGAAAGAAAATCAGAAAAAACATCTTCCAAATGTTAGTGGCAAAAGTGGCAAGTTTTTATTGTGCCTACTTTTAAGCAATAACAGGAGCCTGGCTCTCTCAAACCTAAATGGTATAGAACCCTAACTTCTAGTCTATTGACTTCAGGACAGTCTCACCAAGAGGTCAAGATATGAGTAGTACCAAGAGAGGCCATTTGTCATCTCTTGGTACATTTGTCCTGTATTTTCTGTTTGTATGTTAATAAAAAGAAAACCAAAAATAAATATGGATGGTCATTAAACTAACAAAAACATTAAAACGACAAAGCTGGATGAGGCCTAGGACTTTTGCACACTGCTGTACATGTATATGTCTGTGTGTGTGTAATACAAGGCCCCTTTACAGGATGTTTATGGTAACATCATTACAGGTGTTCTTAAGGGTAATAAGCTGTTTATATTTTACATGCCCAACCATAGACTACAAATTCTGAAAACCTTCCCTCTGCTTTTCACATTCTTGACAGGACAGCTTAATCCCACCACTTCCAGAAACATATGAACCAGAGGCTTTGGGAAAATATGGCACACTGGATGTGGCATTCGAGTATAACCCTGGCGAACAACGGCTTGCGGTCACTGTGACTGCTGCTACAGATATTCCAACCCTTAAAAGCACAGGGAACATTTCTTGGCAGGTCCACCTGGTTCTTCTGCCCACCAAGAAGCAGAGAGCCAAGACTGGAGTGCAAAAGGGACCCTGTCCTGTCTTCACAGAAACATTTCGGTTCTCATGTGTAGAACAGGAGGCTTTGGGGGATTATGCTGTCCGGTTCCGTCTCTACAGTGTGCGACGTATGAAGAAGGAAAAGGTCCTAGGAGAGAAGGTATTCTATCTCACCAAGCTCAACCTACACGGCAAACTGGCTCTTCCTGTTACACTGGAACCTGGCACATCAGTTCCTGCAAGTATATTTTTACTATATTTTCCTATGTTTAGGTATTTTTTTTATTTCCAGAGTTGCTGTGTTCAAAGTATGGCTGGTAACTAAAAGGTTGTAGATTAAACCACTATAACTTAACTATCACCATTGTATCCAGCAAAACATGTATTCTTAGGTTACAGCAATATATTTATGTTGTTTTAGATATACAGTAAATAATTTAAACACCTCCTCTGGCACATTAACAAAACACTGCTGCAACTAGACAGAGGAATACTGTTGACTATTGAAAGATTATTATAGAAGTCTTTCTCACAATAATTGTGTGGCATGATGTGGTCAGGGAGTATATGATTTGTAAATATTTAAACTAGGTTGAAATTTTTAAAGGCAAGAGTAATATCTTACATAGACCATGTGTTAAACTGTCAATCAAAATATAATTTATGACATGTTTTATGACCTGTCCAGGTGTCAAGAGTTTGTACATGTCCTACGTATTGAAATTTTTATGCTGTTTTGGAACTGACCTCCACCTTTCTACAATGTACATTTTCTCTTTTCTCTCAACACCTTTGTAATAGACTAGGTGTGAATTGCAGTGTTCAAATGTGTTATGGTTAGTGTTGCGGAACTAGGACGAAGGAGTAGGACACGGTGATAAATAGCAAAAGATATTTAATAAAGAAAGCATACAAACACCTAACCGTTAAATAGTAGCAAGGTCAACAACTGATGCACCGCAGCGTAGCTCAATGAGATAATCCAAGGAAATACAGGGAACGAGAAAACCACATAGAATCCAACAATAACCAACAAACTAAACATCAAAACAGGGAACTTAAATAGAATAACTAATCAGCATGAAAAAGGTGATGATTATTACTAAACAGGAAGTGTGAAAACAGAAAACCTGGAACCAAACAGAAAACGTCACAATAAAAGTCTGTGCATGAACATAATGCCCTGAAGGCATCCTCACGTCGTAAAAGGCACAACAGAGGGCCAGGGTGATACTGATGGTGGGAGGAGCCAGGGCGGAGACTTGAGGAGCCAGGGCGGAGACTTGAGGAGCCAGGGCGGAGACTTGAGGAAGTAGTATGGTGCCCAGAACGCAACAGGAAGGTAACCCACGGTGGAGATGACAGAGGGAGGAGCCATGGTGGAGAAGAGGCCGATGACTCCATAGGGCCAACCGATGGCGGCGAAGATGGAGGCAGCAGAGCCCGAGGGTGATGATAAAGATCTCGAGGGCTGAGCTGGAGGCGGAGATCCAGAGGGACGCGGCGGAGCCAGAGCGATGGAGGACTGAAGGGGAGCTTGAGAGAAGGAGGAGCCCAATGGAGCACTGTGACGCAGTGTAGCTGAAGAGACCTCCAGACTACCCTCGTGCTCACTGGCAAGTCCACCGTTGCATCAGCTGCAGCCGACTCAAGCACCTGGTCAGACTCCAGGCCAGGCTCTGGGGCAATTCACCTCTCGGTCGCGTCGGGCTCTGGCTGCAAGTCCGCAGTAGGCCCTGGCTGCTGCTGCGCCTCGCAGCATGGCCGGTCGAGTTCTGGGATAAAGACTACCACGTCTGATGACCCGGTGCTGAAATCTGCTTCGTCTACTATGAGGTCTGATGACCCGGTGCTGAAATCTGCTTCGTCTACTATGAGGTCTGACCCCGCCAGCCATAGAACGAAGTTAACATAGCCTTTTAGAGTCCCCCGTAAGTCCGCACGTGGCATGACCAAGCGGTGCAGTGCGTCCAGCCCGCACCACAATACCTCCATCAGGGCGAGGTTATCAAACGTGGAGTTATAAGCAAAGTCCAGAAATTCTTGTACATAAACCTCCATGTTCCTGCCATTCAGTTGAGGCCACTGGTCCATGTTGATAAAAAGATGAAGAAAAAACAACTTAAATAGGACGACTAATCAGCGTGAAACAGATGATGATTTTTACTAAACAGGAAGTGTGAAAACAAAAAACCTGGAACCAAACAGAAAACTTTACAATAAAAGTCTGTGCACATAAAAAAATGGGGTTGGAAATTCATTTCAAGTCATTTTTTTGTTTTCTGCTGATACAATGACTGATTCATCAGCTTGCAAAACTCCTGAGTCTGTAAGAAAATACTTTGTCTCATCGGCAGCAAGAGGATGAAGACATGCGCAAATTAGTTTAAAAAAGTTTTTACATGATGACTTAGATTATGATCATTCAAACCAGATACACTGCTCCTGTCTGTCGGAACCCATTTCAACCCACAGCCTAGTTTAAACACATAATATTTAAAGCTTTGAGTCACTGTTGTTTTAGGCCTCACCCACAGAGGGGTTAGCGACACAAATGTCATATAAGTGCCTGCAATATGGGAATTGGTGTAGAGCTATTGATCTGGGTAAGCATTTGGTTAAAATAAAACGCATCAAGTGTGAGTTGACCAATGTATTGTATGCTGTCATTTCTGATGTTGTTTGTGTCACGGTTCCTAGTGTCAGCCCCACATCGGAACAGCATCGCCCATTCGTTCACCTTTCCCTAAATTCTAATCACACGCACCTGGCTTTGCTATAAACTGCTATAATATATTAACTCCCTCCACTCCTCACTCTGTCTAGTCGATTCCATATCGAACTCAGCTCTGGGCTCCCCCGCGGTGGGCCTTCTTCTTGTTATCATGAAGTTCCAACCATCTCTAGAGTGTTTCCAGCTAAGTGTCTGCTCACAGTTATTGGTTCCTGTATTGCCTTTTTTGTTTGTGTATTGCCTTTTTTTTCTACCCATGACAATAAAGAACTGTTTTGCACCTGAGTCTTCCTCTTCTGTTTCATGACAGTTTGTTTACCAACAAATAATTGTGTATGTGATACCAAATGTGTTAACAGGCTTAATAATGAAACGACTGATGTGAGAGCTTTGTCACATGCATGGACTAATATGACTCAGATGTGTAACGCTGGAGAGCCTGTCAATGTATGTGTCAGAAAAGTTCTATATGCAATGGATAAAACTGAAGGTGGCTTTGAAATTGATAATGTTCTCATCATGTCTACATGTGTAACAGATGCATGCAGAGCCATTGTTTCGAAAAATCTTAAGATCTGATTTTGTTGGACTGACAAAGCCAACAAATTGTTATTAGTGGTGCTTGCCAACCAAAGCATCACTATTACTCTCTTGCATACTTTTCCTGCTGTTCTTCTCAGGAGTCATACCATTCTGTACCCCCCACCTGGTCTGTATAAAGTCTGGATACAGCCGACTATAGGACCTTGGGGAAATTAAAGACAGACAGATTTAGTGTGATGCCAGTACATCTGTTCTTATGGAAAGTGCCCCTGGTTCTGGTTTACCTAATTAATGCAGCCTAACAATTTCTTAATTTAAGTGCAGTGTTTAAATGACAAACTGGTATCAAAAAGGACACCCAGATTCTTAGCTAATGAAGCAGATTTTATATCCATCAAAAGTGAGACAGTGTTCTAGGTTGTTCCATGTGGAAGATTTTGGTTTCAATCCAAGTCATCCATGTTTTGATATTGACTATACATTCTGTTAGTTTGGTGAATTTATGTGTCTCATTGGGCCTATTAAAAAAAATACAGCTGAGTATCATCAGAATAACAATGAAAACTAACTCCCTGACTCTTTGGTGTTGTAATGAACCGTCAGGCTGTGTTGGATCCATTTGCAGATTTATTTTCACAACGTTACAACAGGCGATGGTCAACAGGAGCAAACAGGTATAGCAGGGGCTAGGCTAAGAGTAATCAAACAACAGGCGATGGGTCGAGACGGGCAGCTAACAATCAAAGTTGGTATAACAAAGCGGGTCAAAAAGGCAGGCAGCAGACAAAGACAAAATCAGAGACAATCCAAAGTCAAGCACAATAATCAGTCCAGAATAGATAATCCAAAA